>JAWWMP010000041.1:2896041-2967302 GCA_035047865.1 Dendrocincla tyrannina
ACACGCTCTTCCGATCTAAAAATCAAGTTTCTGCAGCACACTGCCTTTGTGTCTCACACAGGAAAATGCAAAGCCCTCCTTCCATCAAAAATATTCATTCCAAAGAGCACCTTCCAGTTTGGCAAAGATTACTGTGGATTCTTAAATTAGAAAGGAAAAGGACCTTTCCACATTAAGACTCTATTTATTTCTGCAGAAGTCACAGTACAGGTGATAAAAGTGAGCTCCCCTTCCACAGGGCTGAACTCCATCAAAATACAGATTGCACCCAATATCCCTCAAATAATAATAATAATAATTCTTCCCATTCTTTTCCCCACCCAATTCACCCTGCCCCAATCTCTCTGACTCCCATTCCTCTCTCCCCTTTTGACCTCCTGCCATTTCCTCACTTTCCCTCATTCATCTCATTCTCCCAAGCTGTGCCTTGAGACTCCAGGTTGTAGCTGGACGTGACTGCTCCAATCCTGGGCACTGTGGCAGCACCTGAGCACCAGGGCTGATGTGCAAAGCACCATCAGCACTGCTCACTGGACACGAGGTTTTCCTCATCAGCTGCCCCAAAAGAGCCTTTTCCCCTTGCTCTGTGCATGCTGACCGTAAAAGCCATGCCAAGAGCAGCTGGAAAAGGCCAGAGCAATGCACACCCTGCATCACCACATTCCCTCCTATCCCACTAAACACACGCCTGAGAGCCAGGGCAGCAGCTTCATTCCCTGCAACCCTGTAAATCTCTGCTCCCTGCCTCAGCCACAGTGTATAATGGGTTCAGATTTATCTGCCTCTCTAGAGAAATAAGAGATTAAAAGACCATTTACAGTCCTGTGAAAGCCCTGAGTCACAGGCACTCCATTCAATGGGTATGAGATACTATTATCACATTAGCAGCTGTTGGGATTTGATCTAGTTTCCTACAAGTTGCTGTTCTTCTTAAAGCCACTCCTCTCAGGTCACGGGTTTATATGAAAATTCTTTCTCTTTTTTTTTCTTCCTTTTTTCCAAGAACACGACACTGCAAAGCACAAGAAAAACCTTGAAATCTGAAAGACTGATAAGACAATGGAAAGAACAAGCATTTTGTTTTTTCCTTTTGTGACTATATTTTTTCTCCCCCAAACCACCCAGTTGATTGACAAGACCAAGACTCGGGGATCTGAACTGCTGCATTCAGCAAAATAAAAGAATAGTAGCATACCTACCTTACTGACATACAGCTCCTAAATAGGCTACTCCTTGGAAACACCTCAACACACCTCAAGGATGCTCCTGCCCAACTGCTGGCACAAGAAGACCATGACTTCAGCCACCAGGGACCATTGAGTGTGCCATTACATCAAAATAATGCACAATGATATAAAATAATACACAATGCATGACTGAACACCTATGCCCATCTATCTGCCCACTGTTTGAGCACACTGAGTCCAAACTTGCAGGCATGAGAAAATATAACAACAGCCCAATCCGACAGGATCTGAGCTGCTCCACCAGTAACAGGGCCAAAGACAAGCAATAATATGAAATTATGCTTATTTTTGTACATGCTTTAAAAAAAAAAAAAAAGAAAAAAGCTTTTCATGTTGTTTTTCCTCTCCTTTTTTTTTTAATAACCCAGGATCACCAGCAACCTGTCAACACCTCTCCTGGAGAATCCCCACTGGAACCCATCAACCTCTAAACAACAGAGTTTTAATTTTCTCATATGTGAAGAACAGCATTTTAAACAGCTTTATGAAGGATCTTTCGGATAAATCTGCTAAGTGACAACACTCTCAGTGTGGAAACCATTTTTATTATTAAAAATTTAACTCCTTCCTAGGACTGGAATGAACAAAATTAGTTAATGAGAAATTATAGCTGGGCAGAACCTGGGCAATTCTTCTCACTCCATTATGAAATAAACTAAAATACCAGGACCTCATAAAAATTAAAAAGTATGTTCTAATATACAGATGTTATAGATATATATTTAATATATACTAAACCAAAGTTACTGGGGAAGGGGAGCCTCAATCCACCCCACTCCCACCAGTTTGATGCCAGTGCCAGCAAGAGATGCCCAAAGCCTGGAAAAGGATCCCAGACCAGCAGGGGAGCACCTGATGGGCAGCACAAAGGAATTCCAGCTACTCCAGCCAGCAGGGACAGGTGATATTATAGTGGGGGTCTGCTACAGGTCACCCAACCAGGAAAACCAAGGTTGGATGGGGCTTGGAGCAACCTGGTCTAGTGGAAGGTGCCCCTGCCCACGGCAGGGGGCTGGAATTAGATGATCTTTAACGTCCCTTCCAACTCAAACCATTCTGTGACTCTGTGGTAAGATATGCAGTTTTTAAAAGCTAAACAGCATATTGCAAAAATGCAGAAATCTTACAATATTGGTATTTTCTTTTGATTTAAAAGTTGTCACATATTTGATGCAATATTTATATGTTATAAACATCTTAAAATACAAATGTTATAACTACGTTATAAAGGTCTAAATGACACAGTCGAAATGAGATGTCTTTATATCAAAATAACATAGAATGCTAAAACAATTTGTTTAGACTTCACCCATCAAAACAATTTGTCAAAACTGACATGTTCTCACAAAATATTTCCATTTTGATAAAACAGCATTTTGACAGAAAACGGTTGAATCCCCACATTTTCATTCAGCTTGAACTATATACATCCTTGTGAACCAGCCTGAATGTGAAAACAGGATGGGAACGTGAGTCATGTCCCTGCTCCTGTGCCCCTAAGCAAAGAGCTCAGGGAACACACTTTGCTGCATAGCCTACAAAGGCAGATCCCCCATTAAGTATTTCCAAAATAAAATAAGTAAAAACTACCATTTTAAAAAAACCTACTTAGTGGTTTAACGGCATTTTTTATAAAAATGTCTGTTTGCTTTGAATTCTTTTGTGGGCTCCCTGAAAAAAAGCCAAATGGGGCTGGAGACATCTTCAAACAAATTTCTTACTTAAAACTTCAAACAGTTTTCTGTTCTCACAGCAGCAGAGTTCTGCGGTTTGAACTGCATCACAAAATGATGCAAATGCAGTCCAAAAGAAAACAAAAAAGGCATCAAAAGCTGTTGATCTGATTTCCTAATGGTGCAGCCACAAATATCAAGATACACCAAATTCAGAGCTCAGGCATCACCATCTATGCACCTGCCTTACATACCGAAAGGGTTCGAGGAAAATCTTGTATGGAAAGGATTTTCATGAAAGCCAGAAGTTATAAGCAATTGTCCATCAAAGCATACAAGTGCTCAAAAGACACTCCTGGACTCAGCAGCACTCTGTGGTCCCATTCATATGAATATACAACAGGCTAAAAACATCTGAATACAACAGATGATAGAAGGAAAGGTGATACCTGCAGGAAAATGCACAGCCCTTTTATCCTGCTAGAAGATGCTCCTTCAAGCTATTGATTGATCTACGAGCTCTTATAGCTCTTAATTATCTATTTTTTTTAATAAAACTGAACAAGTGCTAACTTCAAATTAATGTTTAGCCCACAGGAGCTACTTCATATAAGAAGAATATTCCGCACCCTTTTTGAATTGTCTTCAAAATATTTCGTGCACTCTGGTTTTTCAGCCTGCCCAAGGCACCCTGATCCCGTTCCTAAGAAGATTATGCTGCACTTTTTATGGTCTTGACCCAGGACAGGGCCGACATACAGAATTTAATCCTTGCATACACAACCCTGCATGCAAGAGCATTCTTTGATTAGGAAAAGTGGAGAGAAAAAACAGAGAAAGGCAAGCACACATGCTTTAGGTTCTCACCTGCACAATTCCCTTGTATTTTTTTCTGTTCAGTTACACTGAATTTCAGTACAGTGCAACTATTATCCTTCCTGCTGCCATTCAAGGTTTCCAGAAACAACCCCCTTATACTGTCTCGGTCAAAAGAAGCAAGTTCCTGTGCAAAAAACCATCTCCCTGTCCACAGGAGACTTTGCTTCCTAACATCCTTCACAGATGTGCACACTATACCCCTCGGGTTTCTCTGGTCCTTAATTAACTGCTAGCTTTTTAACAATTAAAATAGAAAAAAAAGCAGCAGGTGGTTGGGAGTTGCTGTTCATTTCTTGAAGCTTGCACTGGCCTGTGCTATGAGGCCAACCCAGCTGTGGGAGCTCGAGGTGGAAGGAGGAGTGGGATGCTGTGGGAGAAAACAATCAGTGTGTGCACACAGGATGAGTGGCTGTGATTATACTGGGGTTGGGGTTTTTTTTGAGTGGTGCAAGATTTTGCAGAAACTCTCCATGAACTCACTGCAGCCCAAGGAAGCCAAGCAAGACACTTTGCCCAGCAAGAAATAACTGGCCAGGAGGGTCATGCCAACTGCTGAAACTCTTCCAGGCAGGAGGTTTGGCTGCCTTCATCCCAAATACAGCATTATGGGAACAGACACACTCTTCCCGAGATCCCACAACTGTGGCTTTCTGCTCACAGGCCAAACTGCCCAAGATCAGTGGAGAAATTTGCCTAATAGATCCCAACAGCCCAATAAATTCCAACAGCTTAGCAGATGCCACCAGCACAGTGACCCCACGTGCCAGGGACCCCTGTCAGCCTGCCCTGCAACAGCCTCAGGTACCCACCCAGCAGTAAATGATGCACTCATAAGTACTGTGATTAATTACTTCCCTTCAGTTAAAGTCAATACTTGGCTTGCACTGGGTTATATAAGACTTTTAAAAAAGGGCATAAAGAAGGAGAATGGACAATGGGAAGCGACTCTGCCCTGTCTGGGTGGCGTTACCTTTCAACTGCAATCAGATTGTGTAAATAAAGAGCAGATACAAATCTATCAGCTCCATTTGCACTTGTCATGTCCTGTCACCAGGAGACTTCACACAACTGTAATGAGCACCACACAGCCAGGGACCACTGGGACACAGCTCTGCTCTCCTTTGGGATATGGGAATGAGGGAGAGAGATGGAGATGGAAGATGGCAAGAGGTCATCCCTTCCCACCCTTACCCTTGCAGGGATACAACCAATTCATTAACCCAGTCCCTCAGCATAACCAAAAGTCACCTGCAGCCATCCAGCCTCAACAGGGTGGAATTCAAGGGTGAAGCATTCAACTTTTCAGAGCATTGACCATTTATAACCTAGGTTAATGGTTGGACTTCATGAGCTCGGAGGTCATTTCCAACCTGAATGATTTTATGATTATTTATTTTTAAGGTGTTTTTGCATTAATTTCACCTGGAATGCAATTCTGCAGCCTTGTCATCCAGACCAGGTACCAAAAACTAGAAACACACCCATTAACACCACCATGAACTGGGAAGGGAATGCAAAATATCCTCTGGACATGAACACTTTTAAGTGGGTCATTTATCTGTTCTCTTGGATCTGCAGGCATGAAGGAAGGTTGATTATTCTGATTTTGCATCCAGTGTGGTAAAAAAGGGCCAACTTTATTCTCGGTTACCTCTGTGATAAAGTAGGAGAAAACCTGATGTATAAGTACAAAGGTCACAATGCTTCGCTCAGAGCAAGTGGTTTCTGCTTCCCAAAAATTCCTTTCCTGAACAGAAATTGTACACTCTTTAAACACATCAACAGCATTGTTCTCTGCCCAATTCAATTCCAGGTACAAGGTAACCAAATCTCACTGTTAACAACAACAGTCTTAGAAATGACTGAGGAATGGCTGACTTGAACGATCCTGGATGTGTACACACACACACACACAGAGGTCCTGAAAGGCATTTCTGGAAGCCAGGCAATGCCCAGATTTTGAAAGCTCTGCACAAACCACATAACCCTAGGGGTTCCTCCATCATTAGTATCAATGTCCATTAGGGTGATGGCTCACTGTGAAAATGAGCATCCAATCTCTGCAGCTCCCACCACTTAACCCCAAGCCTCCACGTACATTCCTTGATTATTTTTTCCCCTCCGTGTGCATTAAGGGCTGTGCTCCGTGCACAGAAGAGATGGATCATGTGCAATGAGAGCTCCAACTCCCAATCTTCAGACCCAGCAGTCTTAATGAACCCCTTGTCAAGTCAGCAGCTCAGGAGCGTTCAGGGAAAGGCTGGGGTGGGGAACCTGGTACTGTGATTGTAATTTCCAAATCCATTTTTACCCCACAGAGATAAATAATAATAACAATAAAATTGTAAGAGCTCTGTAATCCAGGCGAAATCAGCACCTTAACCAAAGTGCTCAGAAGCAAACCACATCCACAGAGCTCAGAGTGTGACTGCAGGACAGGGACTATGAGTGCACCTGTATGAGACACAGGTACCTCCACAAGATTCCCTGCACAAAACTGCACACAGCAGGTAGTTGCACAGTTATTTCCTTCCAAATTTCAAACCCTCTGGGCAGAAACCAAGAAAGCATTTAGTCATCTTTGCAGGCACAGAGATCTGCTGCTGCATGTAGACAGAAATGCGCAGACATCTTGTAAAAAAACATAAAAATATTGTAAAATCCCGATTTAAAAGTTTTCAAAACCACTGGGGAGGATGTCTGTGAGCTGCCTGAACATCATCACCCTGATAAAGTCTACACATAGCACTTCATAGCATCCTGTGTACTAGTTTCAGATGAGAAATGTAGAAAGAGGGGAAAAATAAGTGTACCAAGCAAAATTCTGTAATTCCTGGGTAAATCCCCATCCCAGTTTGCATCCATAACCACAGCCAGAACTACAGCAATCCACCAGCTTGGTTCAGACCCTAAATCAGTAAGTCTGGCCACTGCTGGGCCAATAGTAGCTATGAATCAGTATGGGGAACTTCCACACAAAATTGCATTCCATCAGGTGTCTCTGATGGCAGAAAATGGAGCCAGTGGAAGAAAGGAGGCCTGGAGGTTTCCTGATCCTGATTCAGATGCCAAACACTCTCCCTTTTTGCTTTGGCAATGGACACAAGGGGCACCTCCCTGCCCTGGGATCTCACAGAGCAGCCCCAAATGGATTCCGTGGCATAACACCACCAAAAAGTTATGGCCCATTCTGTCCAGGGATGTCATTGCAGTATAAATATCATGCCCAAGGCTCTGACCTCACACCTCCAAACTCTATCCAATTATCTCACATACTAAGTGCCTTTTTCTCACTTCTAAACCCTGCAGTCGCTTTCTGAAGGATATTCTTTGGAGACAGCCCTGTAAAAATGCAACAAATTTACAGCAGCACAAAGTTTTTACACAGAACATAAACCAGTTCACTGCACAATTACCTTTTTTTCCCTGGCAGTGCCAACAGGCTGCAGCAAATATCCACTACAAATGAAAGCATCAAAACACAGAAGACAAACAGAAGGATGTGATGTCCAAGAAATCCATTCTGTGTTTTGGTTGGTTGTTTTTTGGTTTTTTTTCCATTTTCGGTATTGTACAGAAAGAAAAAGAATGAGTGGGGATGACACCTGGAGCTTATTGTATGCATTATATTGTTTAATACACTACAGAAGAAACATCAATTAAAAAAAAAAGCGATGGAAGTTCTGGTTAATGCTTAAAAGTGTTTTTTTTTTTTTAGAATCATAGGATGATTTGGAGATTGGAAAGGAGCTTAAAGACCCTCTAATTCCAACACCCCTGCTATGAGCCCCTTCCCCTAGACCAGGTTGTTCAGGTCTCCATGAACACTTCCAGGGATGGGGCATCCACTTTTCTGGGCAACGTGTTCCAAATTGCTTCCTCTCACTTTTTTCCCCAAACAGTGATTTGAAACAAAAAAAACAAGCCATGGAAAGTTTCAGCCTGGACCCCCAACACAAAGATGCATCTCAGAAGCAAGAGGCAGAGGGGCATCTCATGATAAAACACCGGCAGGACTCAGGAGGGGAGGCAAAGCAGGACTCAGCAGGTCTAATTTAAGGACTTGCCCATGGTTCTCCCCAAACCTCACCGCTCACACACAGAGTTTAGGACAACAGTGGAAACCCAACCATCTCCATGGCCCAAGAGTGAGCCAGCACGCTCCAAAATTATCATGGAAACAGCAAACAAGCCCCACTCGCTACGACTTCAACGCCTGACACCCCATGGAGCTGAAACATGTGTTTTCAAAAAAAAAAAATCATCAAGCTCATTTTGCAATTTACAGTGTGTTTTGTAATGAATCACATTTGTATTGCCAGCTCCTAATGAGTGAATCCCGTTTAATCACTCTGGAGCGTCTCGGCTGTGTGATGTGAGCACCACAAATCAGAACCTAAAGGGCCTTATAAACATTCATCACACATCCTTCCCGAAATTAATGGTACAGTCTAAGCACAGCCAGGCCCCATGAGGTGCTTAACATCCTATGCACAAGATGTAAATTCATAATCACCATCACAACACCATCAAAGAAATACTCCACCAAGGCTCATCTTGTGCTTGCTAAACATGTGTTTTCCTCACTTGAAACTAGAAAAAGGGCTTGAACTATAAATCCCAGGATCAAAAACATCCCCCAAACTTGGACGAGTTTAAATGGGAATGAGAGATTAAGGTGGAACATTATGCAAGGCATCATCTGAAATGAGAATATCAATCTCTTACAGGACATGAAACATGAGCAGCTTTTCCACAGCGCTCCAAATTTCCTGTGAATTCTCAAACTTCAGTTTCTCCATCAGTTGGGGATATTTTGACTGGAGATGATGATGCTCTGACGAACCCAAATGCCTCCACTGCTAAATCAGATATCAGTGCAGAGCCATGGCTCCTTCACGTGCTTTGTGAGCCCTTATTCTCATCTTCATCACACAATGTTTCCTCTAAGTTTTTGGGTTTTTTTTGCTTCTTTTTTTCTAAATAAAGTTCTGTAGATGTTCTACAGGATGAGACCTTCGAAAGAGATCCACCCACCCACTGATGTCCAGGCTGACAAGTTCAAGAACAGCAGAAAAACTCAAAGCAAAGCAAGACTCTATGGAAGAGATGCCTCACGTTGCTGGGAATTCCTCAGAAACATTCCCAGGATTGCTTGACATGGGAGAATTGCAGGATTTCCCCCTCTTTAGGCTCTATACTCATCATGGCAGAGTCTTTTCAGTAAAACTGGTACAATACAGAGCAGGATGATTTCCTGAATCTGCTGAAGTTTTCCCTGGATATATTTTCTAGATCAACCCCAGCAGTTCAGGAAGTAGCTACATTTTTACAGCACGACCCAAAAACGCTGACTTTCCCCTTGTTTCTTCATCCATTCCCAAGGGACAGTGGGGGAAAAGGCTTTTTTTAGCTACTAATGCAGGAGGTGGACGCTCTGCCCCAAAAACCCAAAATAAACCATCAGTCAGGATGGGTTTCAACACATCCTTAAGCCTATTGATAGTTGTTTTTTTCTTTTGTGACCAAAGTCAAACAAAAATGAGAGCACACACGCAGACATAGAAACAAATTATCTGGGAATTCAGAGCTAAAGTTTTTCAATGCCATGCAAAAGGGCCAGAACTGACCCAGAATGTCGAATCTGGGTTAGAAGAACTGATTTTTTGTTGTCATCAGGAAAATGCTTTATAGGAGCATCACTTAAATCCCTGCACTGTGCAACAGCTACCTCCACGGGCTCCAGGAGCATATGGGCTGCTTCAGGAAACAAACCCCTTCCACAGTGACTGGGAGCCCACATTATCACGTCTAATGAAGGAAAAATCAAGTGCAAGTCACAGCTGGCTTGGGATCATGCTGGTGCTTGCATCTGCCACAAGCATCTTCCCAAATTCACTCTATTTGTGCTTCTCACCAGCAAAATCCAAGGTGCCCCAGGTGTATCTGAAGGAATGCTCTGCTGAAGACATGACACTGGACACAGTCTGTCCTTGGCCTAAAAGAGCTCAGAAAACCCTCTCTCAGCTCAGGTCTAATAGGCATTATTCAATCTTCAAACTGGTCAAAAGAGGTCCACTACAGAAACACGTACATCAGATTTGGCACGCTCTGGATCAAACCCCTTGTGCTATTTTTACCTGTCTCAATTCCTCTCCAGTGCACAAAAAGCAGCCCCTTCTCTCATGTAAAGACCCAAAACTGTGCCTAACTTAGACCATGAATGTCAGGGCTGGTTTTTTTTCAAGTCCCCACAGATGTCTCCAATGGTGATTAATTAAGTTTGACCATGTTTTACCTATTATATCATTAACTACACAGGCCTAGCCTTACAGCTGAGGTGGCATTTACATTCCAGAACTCCTCTGGGGAAAATTACAGGAGACTGGGGGAGGGAAATTAAATGCAATTACCAAGAATGACTATTTAAAATCTCTCAAGCTAATAATTTTTAAAGAATATTCTATTAAAAACGCATTGAGCTAGACACTAGTTAAGCTGACAGTGACAAAATGGAGTTGCACCCACTGTTAACGCTCTCAGAGTCAGTCCTCCCATTTTTCTGTGGTTTCTGGGTTTTCTAGCTCCAGAGAACATACCCTGGGAGGTGATGGGAGTGGGGAAGAACAACTCTGGATGCTCACTTGGATATTCAAGGTGTGGAGATCATGAGTGAGATGCACCCGTCAGTGGTGTTTGCTTCAATAATGATGACACTGGAGTTTTCTCAATGACAACACACCAAGCCTACAAATGGAGCTGTAATTCTTGAACAGTGAACAAGATACTCAACTGTTCTGCATTTTGTTCTGCATTCACATGGACTCAACTGAAGAGTTGGATCATGTCAAATGGTGGTTCAACACAGAGCAACAGAGCCAGTACTTCTAAAACTTACTGTCTCCTCAACCACATCTTTAGGAGCCTCACTGAGACTGATTGTAAAATAATTCACATCTTGGCACTTACATGTCCTGGGAGGAGGATTCTGTGCAAAGGATGGAAGGGGTTTTTGCATTAGCAAAGGGAGATTTTACTTGAACTGGTCTCAAAGGTACCAGTCAAAAATCTACACTGTTCCACCTGCTGCTGAGGAGTAAGAAAATCTCAGGACATCTGTACTCACAGAAAAGCCTGATGACTCCTCATATCCTTTTCCTGAAGTATTCCCTTGGAAATACAACTTCTCATTCACAGTCTCTGCCTCACGCTACAATTACTCTTTTCCTCCTGTATCTTTGTTCCTCCAGCACAACTTGTACTAAATATCAGGTCCAAAACCAATGGTTTAGTCACAGTGGCTGCAGTGTTATCCTGTGCACTGTGATCAGAATCCTGAGCAGCAGAAGGCGAAGTCATGGGGTCTCAGTTGCTCATCCTAAGTGCTCCAAGCATCCTGAACAGAGCTTGAGTCCCACTGAAATGTGTCTTCCTTGCAGGAGGTCAGGAAATGCAGCAGAAATTGGTCCTGCCAACATTTTGGGCTGGGTAAGTCAACTACTGCAGCTCAGCCCCACAGCAAGGAGTTTTGCAGCATCAATCTTTGTCAAAGTTTAACTCTGTTGCTGTGCAGCAGGATTGAGCTCTGCTCTCTACAGACATAATCTAACACACGGCCTAATAACACTGAAAAATGAATGAAACTCAGATCTGTATAGGTTTGGACAAGCAAAACTTCCTCAATTTTTAATACAACCCCTCTTCTAATACAAGGCCCTGCTCATAATGCAGCACAAACCTCATGGGGCTGCAACTCCATCCAGCCAGAGGGATAAATTTGAGTTCCCAAAGCTGCCCACTTCAAAAACAAGTGGTTTCATGGAGGGGAAGGGGGGAGGCAGCTCAGCTTCTTTGGCAAAAGCAGCTGAGAAATGCCTTATTCTATGCACCTGTCTCCAACCTCACCACTCCACACAAAGTGAATCAGTGTCCCAAGTTTGAGCAGATGCTCAGCTCATGCTGAGGCCCTCCCAAAATCAGCTCTATCCCTCTGATCCCCCTTGCTTTTATCTCCCTTCCATCTTACTTGCTGTGAAAGCAACAGCTGGCTCCAGCCCTGCTGTTCCCGAGGAAAATTCAGGTGCCTACAGATTTTATAAAAATTATTGCAAAAGACATAAAACACAGAGCTAATACATATCCTGATCTCCTCCTGGCCATTTTTCATGACAGCCAAGCATAAAAAAACATCACTAGCACACCCAAGTCCCAACCTTGCCAAGAGCTTGAGGAGAATTTCACTCTCCCTGCGTAAATCCCTGAAATCCAGTGCAGAAGTGTCCAAGCCCCACCTGGCCATGTGGGGTCAGACTCCAGAGCACTTCAGGCTACTTCCAGCAGCACACTGGGTGCTAAAGTCTTCCAAACCCCCCAAAAAATCCTACTTGCTTATATTCAAAAATGGCCAACACGCTCAAGTGATCCCCCTGCTGGATAATGACCTCAGCTGGGGTCCCATAACCCCTCCAGCTGTGATGGCAGAGGATGGCTGGCTGCTCAGGCTGTGGGAAAAGGAAAAAGTCAGGCTGTGCTGCCTGCCTTGCAAACCCAGATGCACACCATGAGGGCAGGATGGAATGTATCATTCTCTGATGTTCAAGCATCTTCCAAACAGCAGAACAGGTATCAGGCGAAAACAAACAGAACCGAGTACAGTGCTGCGTACAGAAATGAACTAATATCAAGCTTGACTGAAAAAGTTGATTAAATTAGTTTAATTTAAAAGCCTAAACAAACCCTGAAGGAGGTTCTTTGTTTATTGCTTTTTACCGACAGCACACGTTACAGAAGAAGCACCATGTGGGCATGAAATATTTATTCATTAAATCTTTCATAAAGCTCCACACTATTGGTTTCACTCAAGATGTATTTATAACTTGTCAAAGTCCCCGAAAATCACTGCTTTTCTTTCCCCCACCTCTATCCCCCTCCAGACTGTTTATAAAAGGATTAGGCTTTCAGTTTTCATTGCAATATCCCTGATCCTCAGCTCTGCTGTTGCTTGTACACAAGGTGCTGCTTCCTTAATCATAAAAGGATTCATAGTTCTGCCTTCCCTGCACCACTCAAAAGGGACCCTTTATGGTGCTGCAAACCATACTGCTGCTTTACAGCACTCCTGCCGTGGGAATGGCAGCACCATTCATTATGGGGGAAGGCTGCAGTATGTGGAAATAAAAGGAAGGATAGAGTCCATCTAATCACAGGAAAAGCAGGCAAAAAGTGTATTCATTTCAGTACGGGCATGTCTGTGTCACTGCCTATCAAACCTCACCCCACTGGTGAACCACTTCTTGAACCCTCCCCTGGCTGCCAGCCAACCTCCAGATTAAACCCATGCTCCGAGTTGGGTTAATAACAGACTTGTGTAAACAGTGCTCTATTATCTGCAATGTTTGCTGTAAAACTATGTAATATTGTTTTACAAGGTTTGCTGACTACATAGCTCAGTCCAGCACAGGAGAGGACAGGTTATACTGAGAGATGAAAGCACTTTCCTCCCCCTAGTGTGCAAAAATCCAGGCTTTGCATTAGGGGACAACTGCATCAATGAAACTGCCAACTCCCTAAGGAGTTGCACTGATCTCTCATGTAGGTGCATGCAAAATCTAATTTTCCCAATTTATCCTTAGCAATGCTCTACTCTGCTCTTGTGAGACCCCCACCTGGAATACTGCACCCAACTCTGGGGTCCCCAGCACAGAAAGGACATGACCTGTTGGAGCAAGAACAGAGGGGGGCCACAAAGATGATGAGAGGGATGGAGCACCTCTCCTACTGGGAAAGGCTGAGAGAACTGGGATCATTGAACCTGGAGAAGAGAAGGCTTCAGGATGACCTAATAGTGCCCTTCCAGTACCCAAAGGGAGCCCACATGAAAGATGGAGAGAGACTTCAGACAAGAGCATGGAGTGACAGGACAAGGGGGAAAGGCTTCTAACTGTAAGACAGTAGATTTAGATGAGATATCAGGAAGAAATCCTTTACTGTGAGCCTATCTATCAGCCCCAGAGAAGCTGTGGATCCCCCAACTGTGAAAGTGTTCAAGGGATTGCTCTGAGCAACCTGGGTTTGTGGAAGGTGTCCCTGCCTGTGGCAGGGTGTTGGAACTGGATGGTCTTCAAGGTCTGTTCCAATCCAGACCACTCTATGATTCTATGATAAAAAAGGAACCCAAAACCAGATGCTGAACAGGCACCTCAGGTGCACTGCAGGGTCCCCACGCAATTTTGGTGCCCACAGTCACTGCATCCCTGTCTCACTGGATCACAGGCTGTCTGGTCAGGCCTGCTCCTCTTTCCCTTCCTCCATTTGTTTGTGAGAATAAACAAATATAAATAGAGCATAAGCAGATGTCGTTGTTGCTGGAAACTAGGCTTGCTGGATATGTTTCTGCTGAAACGGCTTCTTACTGGAAAATTAGGTTTTGATTAAAGTGTGTTCTTTCCTTGCTTTTAAGAAGCAGAGCCTGCTTCATGTGCAAGCTTTGGGCTTCTTTTATTTTTTTACTGGAAACCTAAACCATCTTGCACTGTTTTGGTCTTTCAAATGCCTGATCCTTGGCAAGGGCTGGGTTCCCCAGGCACGAGAGCATCCCGAGGGACATCAAGGAGAGACACCTGAGGGTGACTCCTAAGGAGAGGCCAGATGCTCATGAGATAAAGTCTAACCCAGATAACAGAGAAAGGAAGGACCATCACCCAAAGCTGTGGTCCTCAGCCTGCTGTGACTCATGACAACATTTTAGGTGTTTACTCCCGATGATAATCAATCCTGACATTTCTAAGGGGAAAAACAATGATTTTTTTCCCAAAGGAAAATACCGATGAGAACAAAGCAGAGGCTTTGCCTTTATGGCTTTGTGAAGTGGAAAAACACCTTCTCTAAGCCAGTTCCACCAAAAACTCAACAGAGAAGCACAGAGTGACCCCAGCTGATGAGGCTTCACGCCAGGGAAAACTTTCCCCTTAGCAGAGAGCGCAAGAGTACCCCATGGCCAAGCAGCTAAACCACAGGGTCACTGCAGAGCCGTGGCTGGCAGTTTTGTGGTAGATATATTCCCTAAGGACCACCTCTACTGCCCTCCCAAAAAGCTTGAAACAAAAGGACTCGTGTTTAACCACACATTGATTTTCCCCCTTGACTGCCTCCATCACTCACAGCAGTCCCAGCTAAAGCCAGAGCAGAGCACACCTCACATTTCCCACTCAGGCAGCGATTCTTTGAGTTTCACAACTGGAACATCAGGATAAATCATTTACTCCTGAGTCCACCTTAAAAAGCTGCCAGCATCTCATCCCTGCAAGGTTCTCTGCAACTATGCCTCTAGACCTGGAAAATTACATTAGAAGGAAAATCAAAACAGAAAAGGTTGACCTCAAGTCCAGCAGACTTGGAGATGATCAAAAGTCCATGCATTTAATAAAGTATACAACTCAAACTTCTCACAAAGCCTGACCTGCTGGCCAGGCTGAGCCACATTTACACAGTAGTTCCACAATTAATTACATTCCCAAAAGACACGTGGGGGCCTGTTACACTCAGTTTACCCCAGAAAGGCCTCACTTGGCAATATTAAGTCTTTTGAAAGTAACTAAAGCCAGCAGCACATGCAAAAGATTTGGAGTCTCATACAACAGTGAAAAGACCATTTTCCCTTATCAGGACAACACTATCCTGATGCCACAGGAGCAATGGGCCAGCTCTTGAATTTTCACATCCCAGATGGAGGGATCTGAGCCATGTCAAGGAAGGGAAGGAAGAACTACTGTGGGTGCTGTAATAAAAATATGTTTTCCTCAGGAACAAGTCTGCAAGGGGCTTTGTGGGGCTGGGGATGAAATGCCAAGCCATGCCATGATCCAGTGATTTCCAGCTGCTGTAAACAACCAAGAGACACCAGAGTCAACTGAAATGATTCCTACTAGGGCAGATTTCAGTCCCAAAACCCCTGAATCTTCAGTCAAAGCTGACATTATTTTACCTCCTCTCCTCCCCTTTGCCATTAGTAGAAGAGCAAAGAAAAAAAATGCTTATTTTTTACATGCTCGTTAAGTATAATCTGCTAAATGTTCTATGCCAATGCATAAAGCTGCCTACTATGCTAATAGAATATTTAATTGACATTTATTTGCTGACTAGTTATTTATGCTAACGTCACCCCTGCATAATTAATAGTGTGCTAAAGTCGACTTGAAAAGCACACATAAAACACTGTACTAGGAGTCATTTGCAGCATTTAAAATAAAGAAATCCTGCCATCTATTTACATTAGGTTAGTCTAAACTTGGTTTTGATGGAATAAGAGGATAAAGATTGGGCAGAGAAGGCTTTAAAAAACAGCCCTATATACTACTTTAGAAACATCCACAGTCTTTGACAGTACAACCTGCCAAAGAAGATTTCCGAGTTTCATTTTCCTTGGCTCGAGGGCCCAGTTCTTAGCTGATGTAAAACACCATAAGCTCATTGAATGCCTACTCATTTTCTCCAGCCTCAAGCTCTTAGGAAGTAATATTTCAGGTGAGCCTTCAGTGTAAGAGCTAAACCAGGGCCAGGTCTGCTCTCAATTATAGCAGCAGGAAAGCAAACTCATCTCAAGTAAGTTAATGGAGATGAGCCAACTCCTCACAAATGTAACAGGAGAAGTCCACCCTGCCCATCTGATTCCTCTACCTGCACTCTAATCATGGACCTGCAGGAATAATTTAATTTTTATTTCCTCTGGGATGAGCTTAACAGGGGAAAGTTGGCTTCAGTTTAAAAGAACAAACTCCAGAAGCCTTCATCCATTGTCAGAAATATTATCTGTGTGTGTGTCTCTGAAGGACCTGTAGACAAGCTTTGTGGACACAAGGGACCTCCAAGAATGATGCTGAAAGGCCACATATCCACCGGCCTGAGCTGTGACCATCAAAAAAGCCATCCATGCACCCAGGGAGTCTTGAATGACACCAAATCCATACCTGCAACACAGCAGGCCACCTTCTGACTATGCAGAATCCATTGAGTCCTCAGGCCAGAAGTTTTGACGTGGCCAACTAGACCCACTTCTCCCCTCTCCTTTACACCAGTGACCTCAAAAGAGCAGGATTTTGCTCTGTGATCGATCCGCATGAAAACGTATAGGAACAAAACAAAAAAAGGCAACCAAGTTGTCACTTGAAGACAACTCAAGTGTCACTTGAAGGCAACTCAAGTTTGCCATGGCACAAGTTTTATCTTCTTCACCCATGCGCTGCCCAGAATCTGATCTAGCATTTGAAATTTGAGTGAAATTTCCCTGCTTTGGCCTGTATTGAGAGAGACACACGATAACCTATTCAAACAGGGACCAAATAATGTTTCCTTTCACAAAAAGCCTGGGCAGGCAAAATAATTTATGTTCACCACTCTTAATGGCACAGTTTAATTATCAACTTAAGAAAGCTCAGCACCATGCAAGAGGGACTCGTTTCACCCCACGATCAGGTTTTTGAGCTTTAATCCCCCTTGTATTGGTGAAACAGAGAGGTAAAAGCTGCTTTCCTACACAGAGCCATGGTATGATTGATCATCTTGATCACCAAATCCAGGCACAGCTGGCATTCAGAAGTTTTTTTCCATCTGTACCAGTTCATTGTAAAATCAAAACACAGACCTGGAGAGAAGCAGAGCAGGGAGAGAACCATCTCCAGCCTCCTCCGTCCCCTGGTTTTCCACGGCGAGCAGACTCCAGCCCGCCACGTGGGTCTGCACACAGCAATGCCCTATTTGAATTTCCATCTGTCAATAACATTAAAGCAGAACCACCACGGCAATTACAAGTGTACACAATCATCTCGCCGTCCAGTGTCTTTAGCGCGTCCCAGAATGCATTAAGACGGTGCCAGCAGAGACTGGGCTCTGTTGGCTCAGCTGTAAATCTGCAATCTGTACAAAAACACCCACGTGTCAATCACAAGACGTTCCTGTTCTCCGCGTGGTTCACGATGCATAATTTAACTACTACGCTTGTCAGGTTCTCCACGCTGCTCGAGCACCCGATGGTAAATGTGTTCATGAACTCAACTGTCATCAACAAAGGAAAACAGCACGTGGAAATAACAGGCTAAAGGAGGCAAGAGACCTCTTTTCCTTTCACAGTTAAAGGAATTGCTAGTCAGGGAAAGTTTAGTTAGGCTTAAATTTTTAATGCTCAATGGGTAAAGCATCCCAAGGGATGAAGGATGTTGACAACCAACCAGATCAGCTCTGTGCTGAGGAGGAAAAAAGTGTTTGGCTAAGACATAAGAGGGGGATAAAAGCAGTTTCTGTTTCCATGCAGGCTGATATAATGGGGGGATTTTAACTAACTGATGGAAAACGTGTATTACATCCCACACCCCGACAGTGCAGAAAACAAATCCGACTTCACCACCACAGCCTTGCACTGTCAGTGAACTCTGAGGCAGGTCATCCTTCCTCATATAAATTGCAGTTGCTGAAGGGCCTTGTCAGAAAGGATGAAAATTTCACACTCAGCTACATCAGGCAGTAGTTACGCACTGCTTACACCACAGTTAATATGCAACAAAAAAGAAATCTCTGTCCCAGGACGTGACACTAGAGCTGATCAGTGCCAAAGCTACAGACCATAAGGACAGCTTCACACTTGCCTCAGCTAGTTCATGAATAAACATCCAATTCATTCAAATGAGTTCTATATTAACTAATTTAAATAATTTTCATTTTGCTTTGAATGGTAAACAGATCTATTCTGCCAGGATAGTTGAGTTTGCAATTCAAATTACACACCGATTTGTAATGAGAAAAATATAATTAATGGCAAAGCTCGAAGTAACTACAATTTCACTCCTTTGACTTCCTGTGGAGGAGGAGGAGGGGGTGGAGGCTGAAGCTCTGAGGCTCATATGCACTAACACACCATCCTTCCATAAGCCAATACATCTTACTGCCAACTCGAGTGTCTGGCTTGAGCAGTCCTGACCTGGTGCACTGCACCATCACATCATGGGAGGACACAACATGATGTGACATTCCCCTCACAGGCCACGGGCACCGTGATGCAACCCTGATGTCACCCAATAAATAATCATGTAGCAGTCTGCATCTTAAACCACGTCCTTCTATTGGCATGATAAACAATAATTATTTGGCAGCTGCCCCTTAGAAGCTCTGTGTGTGCTGGACATTAAATCAAGTTCTATTGATTTGCTAAACTGAACCAGCCCATTTTCTCGTATCTCTCTCCCATCTAATGAAATTCTTTGTCCCACCACTCTGCCATTCACATTTGTGAGTCAAGCACCGATCAGTCCAACCTGATTCATAAGCAGAAGAAGAGCATTGTCCCAGTGCTGTCATTCTGGCCATTAAACAAGTCCTTCCTGGCAGATCTGCTTTTTAACCAAAGCCTTCAGCTCCTGGTTAAAATCAAATGCCCGTGACAGATAACCAGCCCTGGCCACACAGCTTGCATGGCCCTGCCAAGAGACACCCTCACTGTAACCAAGATGTGCAGAATCAGTCCCTTTGGAAATGGGCCCATGCAATTCAAAGCTGGTTTTTGTTTCTCCCAAAAGTCTGACAACAAAATAGTGTGCAATGCTGAAAAGGTTAAAAATCTCCACAGAGTTCTCAGAGAACATCAGTTTCTTTTACCAGAGCACAGATTCTACGATTCTCAGTCCTGAGGGCTTAAATCATCTTGGGCATTTTAGATGCCTCATTGCAAAGTATGAACCTATTTCTTATACACTTAAATCTCTTTTCAAATAACAACCTGTGCATTTAATTTATTCTTCCTGAAAACCATACTAAGACATAATCAACGGAGTTTATTCACTGAGAATGGGAGTGGGGGGAAAACAAACCAACCAAAAACAACTGGGCAGTTGCCCAAATTCAAGCCCCTGGTGTACACTTACATCACCCAGCCAGACGAGAAGGGAGGTATTACACACTTACACTCATTGAAGCAAGACAATTCACACAAAGTAGCCACGACCCAAAGGGCAAATTCCAACATATCCATGAAAAGCAGTGGCTTCTGGTTGTAAGGCAATTGTTATTTTCTATTATGACATTCGATAAGATCTCTTACCCCCTTGACCCTCACATTTTGAGATTTACTTTGTAGCCCTGTACACCTTTCTGGAAACGTTGATTACAATCCACATAATAAAACGTAGTTTTAAGAGACCCATAAAATAAAATACCTCACCCCTCTCACATCAGTCTGATTTACTAGTGCTAAGCCAACAGAATTTTAAGCCATATTTATCTTCAGGACTTCTTTTTTAAAAAAAAAAAATCAATCTTGTGTTTATTCAAAATACACAGACCAGAAGAAAAAGGTAAGCTTAGCCGACAGGTGGGCACACACAAGGCAGGAATGTCAGCTCTGATTCAAAGACTGTGTCTACAGCTCACTTCAGTGGGAAGTCAGGCAATGCTCACACCAGGAAAAATCCCACATGGCACACAACTGGCACATGCACTGTTCTCAATGCTCACATGTAAGAGGCAAAAAAGGGTGACTTCAGTAGCAGAATCCTTAAATGAGACTTTTCTTAAATGTATGCACAAGCTGGAGGCTAAATATTCATCTCTTCTTCCCCTGATCCAGAATAAATGGGATATATGGCAGGAATACTCACAAGTAACACTGACAATATGCCTCTGCTTGGAGCTATGTAGCAGTAAGGATACACAGCTGCTCTGGTGATGTACATAGTATATGTGTATATATATTCTTACACACTGGGGATCAAATTGTATTAACAAACTGCTCCACATAGGCCACTCAGTTACCTAAAACTCTTGTATTCAGCTTTTGTGCACCTGAGAGCTGACAAGCAGGACATGTCCTAACCTATAATGACCAAATTTTGCTATCTTTAATCACGTGTATCCACCATTGGAATTACAAGGTGCCAGAATCTGGTAATGGAAGGTTTTAAACTTTCAGGGTGAAACACTTGAGTGTACTGTCAACTTCTGATCTTGGTTACACCCAAGCTGATCTTGATTAGTTTGTTCTCACTCTGAATTTCATCCCTCCTTGCTACAAGAACAGGACAGTTTTCTCCCCTAAGTGAAAATCACAGCTTTACAGTTCAGCAGTAAGCTTTCTTGTTAAGACAGCTTCCTATAAAAGTGCCTTCTGTTGTCACCAACTAGAACAAAAATGCCTTTGCTAGAGGCTGACCAAAAAACTGAATCACCCACTGACCCTGACTGCACCACCCAACCCCAGCTGACGATCTGGAATACCAAGTCCAGATCAAATGGAAACCTGGAAATTAGCCCACAGCCCAACACTAGAGCCCAGCCCTATCCAAACAGCCAGAACTCACCATCTGGAGGCATCAGGACCTTGTTATTCTGTGTACACCAGCCCACGGGGTGCAGATCTGCTGTCATCACATCACACCAGAAGTCTGCCCTGCGGTCATCGCCGTAGCCACAGTAACGAAGCAGCAAGAGCTGTCCACATGTTGTGATGATCGTAGCCACCCAGTATGTGTCTGGATTGCTCTTGTTGGCCACTTCCAATTTCATCCCTGGCTGGAAGCTGCTTTGAAGGCTGATTTCAACCTTGCAAAATGAGATAGGCATGGTGTTACCTTTTCTGCTTTGCAGGGAGACCCCCCCTCCCCCATAATGCTGTCCTTAAAGAACAGCTCTGGGATAGGACATGAGTTGATTGTGCTTCTTAATCCAGCCACTTCCTTCACAATCTGTCTGAGAGGTTCCATTCCTACTTCACTGGCACATACCCATCATGCAAAGTCCCACATGCTCCAAAGAGCCACTCCAGACGCACTACACCTAAGAGGGGACTGGTACCCATCTTCACTTCCTAAATCTCACTAATGCCTGGGAGAAAGGTGATGTAACTCAAATGAAGTTTCATTTCCCACTGCACAGCTCCATCAAGTAAATCACTGGACACATGCAAGGTAGAAAGGCAGGTACAAAGCACCTCTAGGAGTTAAGCCCAACTACAATAATTAGTCATACAGCAACACTGAAGCACCTCCTGAGGCTTGACAAGCATCAAGGGCTGTACCAGACAGACCAAGTAAAGTGTTCCCACCGAACCCACCCCCAGCAGCTCCAGCACAACCAATTCACCCTCCCAGCACACTGGTAAATGACCCATCACTGAAAGAAGTAAATTGTTTGGGTCGCTGTCCTGCCATCTGATGAAGATACCACTTCCATTTATCTCCGCAGTGACAGGTCACCTGTAGCTTGCCTTAGGACACTGGAGATGCCAGTGCATCTCTTTTGGGACACTGCAGGGCCTGCTGTAGGCACAGCACAACTTATGTTCAAGGGCCACTGGGATCTCTCTAGCTGTTGTTGATAAAGCAGAGGTGGATGCCAGTTCATCAGTTCAGGTGCCAGCCTTGTCTTCATCCAAAATGTAGCCTGTCACTCCCTATAAGATGTTTAAGGACAACTTCTTTCAGGTTTCTTAGAACTTTATCTGATACTGAAATCAGAGGATTGTGAATCCGGGTAAGCCTGTCTCTTGTTTAGATGTCATTTAAATGACAGATCTAAACACCTCTTTTACTCACAAAGATAAATATAAATATGGTTTCACTTGGTGAGCTGAGGATTTCACAGACTTGGGGATGCCAAGCTGCTAAAAATACCCACTCCTCTGGCATGTGAGCAGTAATCCTTCACTCATCCCACTCCAGCTTCTGCTCCAAGGGCTGCCCAGCCAAACCCATCCATCATCTGCAGGTACCAGCACTCATGTGCCTTTATTTCTGTGTGCACTTCCAGCACCAGCGATACCTGGAGTCACAGAACAGTTGAAAGGGACCTTTGGAGATCGTTTAAGAGTGTGACATTTACTGCTTTACTTAGTGGTAAGATTGGATCTTGGCTCTTGGGATGCTCATGGTTCTCATAAATAATTCAGGGTACAGCAAGAAGTCCCTCAGGAAGTTTCCATCTCACTGCAGCCCAACTACACTGTTCCCAAGGGACATCTCTTGACAGCCAGGAGACACTCCTAAGGCTGCTTCCTACATCTGATGGGTCAGGTAGGAGGAGGATGAGCAGCACCGTCTTCATGGGATTTTCAGCTGAGGACAGAGAATCACCAGGACTTGTCATGGTTCCACTCAGTTGAAAGCACCACAACATCTTCCCAGTAGACCCCAACATCTCTGACAGCATGGTCTTGTAGTTTAATGACAAAGATGTCCTGGAAAATCTACCAGTGTGGCCATACATGCACACCCCTGGCTGTGATGAAGAACTCAAGAATCAGCAGAATTTCTGTCCCATGTCCGCATGTGATGTCACACACACAAAACAGAAGAGGTTAAGCAACTGATGGTGGATGGAGAAATTGGTCCCACACAACAAGATCCTTGACAGGCTCTGCTTGGAGACAGAATCCTTTCTTCAAAGCATGCACTGATACTCTTCATCAGTAAATACTTCAGAGACTTCAAATGCTGCTTGTGCTAACACAGACCAGAGCCACAGACCACGCTGCAACTACCATGGCTGGCTGTATGATCCATGTTCACCAGGAAAAGCACCACCTGCCCAAGTACCTGGTTCTCACACTTCTGAGACAAAATCTCCAGGCAGGAGGCTGAGAGATGGCTTTCTTCAGGCCATGCTGTATTCTAGTGCTGAGTGACCCTGCTAGTCAGCAAATCAGGCATTAAAAGGAGCTTTGGAGAAATAACAGTCTTGTAAGACGTATCTCTACTAATTGGGATGGACAACAACAAATGCAGATGGGAAAACAGATGATGAGAAAAAAATTAGTGCATTATTAGCAAAAGGAAAGTAATACAAGCTCTTAAAAAATGGAAAATTTGAACAAAAAGCAGGTGATAAGGAAGCAGCACAGATACAGAGCTTCGAGCTGCAACTGCAAACACGCCAAGGTCACCTCACACCAGCTGGGGGGCTATTCCCAGGCTGCCACACACAGGGAGGGATCATTTCTCCCCAGAATGGTCAGACCCCACTTTTCAGCTCTCCAGGGACCCCCTGAAAACCAGAGGAGGGAACGCATGGACAAAGCACGTACGTGTTTGAAGGAGGTGTGGGGAGCAGCACTGGCTCCTGTTTCCTCCAGGAACTCATCCCAGTTGAAATCTGCATCCTCAATGCTGGAGCCCTCATCTGTTCAAAAGCAAAAAAAAATAAAAAAAAATAAAAAATGAAAGTAAGAAAAGCAGCCTAAAACACAGCCAAAGAAGGCAAAAGTTGTGTCAAAGAGTTCAGGGTGAGAATAGCAACCAGTATAAACACCAACAGAAGGGAAAACAGAAAGCTTTCCTCAAAGGTCTGTGTTTTGACCAGCTCTTACTATGCTTTCAGCAGACTCTGGGACTTTAGCAGCCAACACTGAGACCAGAAACGACTCTGCTTTCATGGCACTGGGGGAACAACACTGTCATACACTGCAACAGGCACTTGTGCTCTTTTATTTCCTATTTGATGACTCTCCTGCTGCAAAGGAGGTGGCTGCCTGCCCACTATCACAAGGGTGCAGCAGCCTTGCTTGTGCCTCAGAGTGGGTCACCCAGCACTGTTAACTACAGCAGTGCCCTGGTGATAATATCAGAAGTTGCTTCTCTTGGCCAAGCAGAGTGTAGAGCAGTCACCCCAATCCTTGGGGCTGGGGAGCCCCATTTTCAGTTCTGTCCCCCTTTCTCTCCTTCCTCAGCATCCCTCCATCCATAAACCTCACACAAGTACCCCCATGCCTCCCTCTTCCCCCAGCTGCTTTACCCCAAATCCCCCAGCACCCCCCACTAGTTCACTAATGCCTTCCTGCTCCCCGCACTTGTCCTTGCCCCATTCCAGAACTGGGGGGTCTGCATCATGTCCCCCCATCCACATCACTGCCCCACACAATCCTTGCCCACAGGGAAGGGATTGACATGACTACTCTTTCTTTTATTTCTTTCTTTATAACCACACTGAGCAGAGCCAAGGCCCCAAACTATTGCTGAAACACACACAGGGCAATAATTAAAAATAAATCTTCTTTCACTTACAGAAAATCAGCCAAATCTGATTGTATTCATTTTGTTCCCAAGCAATCTCACAAACCCAGTTTCATCCCCAGAGCAAAAATATTTACAGTCTAGCAGTGAGCTCTTTGCAATAAGCATTTATCAGACAAACTCTGTGAGACCCTTTACCTGCCCAACCATTCATCAGCGTGGTCATGATGTAATTAAAGTGACTCATGACAAACTGAATTAAGAACCCTCCCCAGACAGTTTTATGAAGAAATTGGTGGGGTTAATTTATTGCAATTATTGCTACAGGTCTCCAGTTTTCAGAACCAGAAAATTATGTTGTACAAGGGGAATCTCTCATTATTAAAAAGGGAAGACATAGGTTTTTATCTGCTGCCTATGGCACCAGGCATAGGGATGAGGGGGAAAAGGGAGATCAAAAGAGTTTTTTGAGATAGAGCTGGTGGAGGGTAAAGAGTCTGGGTGTTGAAAGCAGAGAGCTGAGCTGTCAATGCTGTCAAACACTTGCACACTGCTGCATCAAACTCAAATAACCTGCTTTAATATGAAGATGTAAATCAACACTTTCTCGCTGTCCAGTGACAAAGGGGCTACCAGACAACTCTTCAACTCAGCAGTACAAGAAATAACCCACCCTGTGACTGCAACCCAAAAACAGACAAATGTAACACAGAATAAAGACTGTGCTTTCTTTAAATTTTTTGCAATCATTGCAAAAAACCTTCAGGCACAGAAGCTGGCTCTACTTGAGATATTTGACCCAAAATGAGGGGTTTGTTCAACCTTGACTGAACAATAAGCCACAACTGAACCACAAGGTAGGAGCTTGGTGCAAAAATCCTGTATCATGCAGACAGGCAATTTAGATGAACAGGGATATTTTTTCCGCCTTAAGGCCTGCAGCCCTGTGAAGTTAATGTTACAGAGAAGAGCTGGGTGCAGAGATTTCAAAGGCTGAGCCTCTAAAATAAAGTGTGTTAGTCCCTGAGTAGATGTGCAGATGTGCTTATCCATCCCAGGCTTCAAATTGATTAAGCAACTTTTCACCCTGAGCACAACCAATTCTCATCCCACTAAAAGTCAAAAGCATTTGACATGAAAAGCTAGAAGTGCATCATTCCCTCTGCCTGGCTGCTCCCTGCTCCTGCATCCATCCGTGCATGTGGTGGTGGGATGGGCTGCTCAACAGCCCCAAGGACATCTGACAGGGACACAACATTTGGAACAGGCTGCCCAGGGCAGTGGTGGAGTCACCACCCCTGGAGGGACTTAAAAGACATGCAGATGTGGCACTTGGGGATATGGTTTAGTGGTAGGCTTGGCAGTGCTGGGTTAATGGTTGGACTTGATGGTCTTAGAGGTCTTTTCCAACCTAAATAATTCTGTGATGTTGTGACTTCCAGGTCAGCCCTGGGCTCTCTTCTCTTCTGCTCAGATACTTCCATTTCAGAGCACAAGCCATTTCCCTCAGCCCACGATGCTCTCTGTACAGTCTCAGTTTCTATTCCTGTTTTTGCTCTAACCTGCTGGGGGAATCAAGGCAAGTGTCTCCTTTTCTTCAGCCTTCCTCAGTAGTCTTATGGGAGGAAGCCACTCCACAGAGCAGTTAGAGCAGAGAGTTTTAGTCAGCCCTTACAAGGAGTGGTGTCTCCAGGGGGGTCAAAAGCTTCTCCAGAATTCAGCAATAGCTATTTAATAATGTTATCATAAAGATCCTATTTTTAGGTGAATCAAGTCCTCCTGTACTTCACAACCTTATTAACCCTGACCTACTCTGCCACATGCCAACCAGAAAGAGACTCACTGGCCCCACTGTTCCCACAGTCCCATCAGCACGTTCATCCCCAGGCAGTCCACCAAAACTCACAACAGCACCTATTTAAAAAAATACCACCCTCTTTTTTAAGCCCAAGCAAAGAGGCTTCAAGACCCAGAGGGGAGGCAGAGTGCGAGCCACAGCCCTGTCTCCCTGTGAGTTCATTTCTCTCTGACACATCACCAGTCTGGCTCCTCTACTATGTTTTATCTGCAGACTTTATCAGGAAATTACTTTTACAAGGTCTGTAAAAAGAATGTCAGAGCGCTCATTTATCACAGCATCAGTGGTTTATTTTGCTTCATTTCATCACAAAGAATTTTGAAGGGACTGTACGTTTCCAAAATGTTTTTTTAATGGACTTTATTCCCTGGCAGAAATCTGGCAGGGGGGGGATCCAGAGGAGAGAGAGCCTGGCACAGGGATGAGACCAGCCCAAAGGATCCAGCATCATCCACACATATAAGAGGACTGCACACAAATCTCCTCACCATCAGAAGAGTCTGACTGATGAGGAGCAGAGGACACCCTGAAAGGTGAAAAATTTGGCATTAGACCTATTTTACATATCAGCTCCTTTTCCAATTACTGGCACTTAGGTCCAGTGCTTTTTCTTAATGAAAGAGTCAGGGCTGGCTGACTCACAATACGGTGATGTATAAACAAGCCCAGGATGGCAAATAAAAATCAACAAGTCATTATCTGTGAGCCTCTCAATGGCTTTAAAGTGCTCATGCATTGACACTGTAAAAATGCAACTGTTCCAGCTGTTATCAGCTTCCCAGGACATTTGGCTATGGGAAATAAAGAGGATAAAAGGCACAAAACCTGTGGCTCCAGAAACACAGATTTTTCCTAGGCTTCACTGAAGGAGAATGTATTTGTGGCAAATTGCTTAGACATCTTATTCATAGCACAAAGATACATTCATGACTCTTTGAGTGAACAAAGAACTGAAATGCTTTAGTAGTTAACACACCAAGTGTGGGGAGGGGGAGACACACAGACACCTGATCAACCACAAACCTCCAGCATGGCCATGGAAGAATCACCAAGATTCGTATTCTCAAAGAAATTCAGGTATCACAGGCCAGTTCTTCTCATTCCAAAACCAATGTCTACAGCTGGCCAACTGAATCTCATCCTAGAGACTCCTCCCTCTCTCCCACGGATATAAACAGTGACTAGGTCAGGCTGAATCCCACCTCAAGAGAGGAGTCTGCATCATGTGAGCAACAAGGATTGAGATGTTCCCCTCTGCTACATCTCTTCTTCATCCTCAGTGGGGACAGACAGGGAGCTCCAAATGGCAACTCAACCCAAAGGCAACACAGCACCTGTGTTAAAATGGGATGACTCACTTTCTGGAGCTGTACCTTTCTCTTCACTGGGGATACAAGCAGCATCAGGTGTCCTAAAGCACCTCAGCTCCTGATTCAGATGTTTAGAGGACTCTCAGAGCCAGCTTTATGAAACACACTACGGGAGGGAGGCTCTTGCTCTTTTAAGTCTATAGGACAACCCAGGGCAATATTTATGCTCTTCCCTAAGGTAACATGAGTGTCCTTCTTCCTTAAGGTGGGGTGAATCCAGGTTTCTCATCACAACCCCTCCATTCCTACACATCCTCCCCTTCACAGAGCCAGTGCACTTTCCCTTAGTGCTTTGCCTCCTGGATGCACAGAGACATCCACCCATTAGATGAGGGAACCACGTGTGATGCTCCCCCCCAGGTAAGTTCCTATCATGCAATTACTTCTGGCTCAGTGGTTTCCTTGACACAAACACAGTTTCCAAGCAGTTAGGACATGGCTACTTTCTTCCATCTCCCCTTTCAAGCCACTTGAAACAACCAGAACCACTGCATACCCCACAGGGAAACCCCAAAACCACAGTGGGCTAACAACCCCGGCACAGGAAAGTCTCCACTCCTCTGTGTCCCACCAAACATGCAGAGCTTAAGAGCCCAGCTGAACCTACAAGCATCATGTCAAGACCACTTGGAGTACCCCCCATCTCAAATACCTTTTCACAGCAACACAGCCAGCTGCCATTCTTCATAGGGTATCACTCTCATTTTCCCCCATCTCTGCAACCTCTTGAAAGTCCACCTGCATTTATTAGTATTTTCACAGCAAAAGTTGTAGAGCATGGTAGTACTGAACACAGGGCTGTGCAAAACAGGCCATCCTCACTGGTATTCTCTCCCCCAGTTCATTAGTGAACTTGGTGAAGACTGAAAGGTCAGTCACAGCTTTCCAACGGGTGATGTCCAAGGACATGGGAAAATCACTGAACCACTACAAGAAGTGAAAAAACTAAAGGCTGGATGACCACATTTCTGACATGCTGAAAGAGAAGCAGTAAAAAGCAGGTACGAAAAGAGAGCTTTCTTTTTGGCATGAGTAAGAAAGATTAGGTGTAGACATAATATCTCCTCGTGTTCCAGCAGAAATCACTAGAACGTAGCATCTGCTTTTCTGCATCTACCACAATGATGCCCAAATCTAGTACAGCAAATCAGCACCTTTAGCTGCCCATCCCAGAGCACTACAAAGCACCCAGCCATTCCCATGAGCACAAGGACGTGCCCAGCTCTCCTCTGGCTGGTCTAACGTTTGTGAAGCCCTCTCACCTGAAGCACTCAGAAAAACACTGGGAAGGAAATTAAGAGTGGAGGTCAAAACAAAGAAGAGAAATGATGTAATTTCTGCATGTTCCTCTACTCTCTTTAACCATAAAACTTAAATACAATAAAAAAGGATGAGGAAACTGTGAGTTCACAATATGATGTCCTGGGAAAGGTATTCCATTGCTTTTTGTTTAAATTTTGAACAGCTGACATGTACTGTAGAAGAGATCCAGAAGAAGAAAAGCTCCTATTTCCCATCACATCCATCATGAGACACTGTCCAAGCCATTATCCTCCAAAAAGACCTTGGAGCTGTACAACCGTTCCCAATGCCACCCTGGAAGCACAGCTGTCCCCACCTGCACCTGAGATCAGCTGGAGGGCTGGAACAGTGACAACCCACGGGGCTGAAGGGGAGCTCACCTGAATCAAACTGCTCCCTGTTGCCATTGGCCGGGCTCTGACCCTTCTCCAGGGAGAGATGCTGGGTCTCTCTCATGGGGGCAATGAAAGATGCCCTCGTCTCCATGGTTCAGAGGAAGAGGCTTTGCCTTCCTAATTCATCCTGCAGCAGGGAGTGCCTGCAGGACAAGCTGAAAGAAAAAAGGAAAAAACAATGAATGGTTTTGTTCTACCTACACCAACCCATTCCCTCAGCTTTTTGCAATGGTTTTCATGTTATCCCATCTTGATGTGGTTGGACTTCACGATCTTAGAGGTCTTTTCCAAGCTAAATAATTCCATGACTCTGACTGTAACCCTTTGAATGCTGCTCTCATCTCCAAACACAAGCTAGAGGTGAATGAAGAACCACAACAAAGGACCTTAGTGCCAATAATATCATAACAGCAGTAATAACAACAGAGTAGATAATAAGGAACAGCATGCACAGACTTCACATCCCAAAGTTCACTCCAGCTCCCAGTACCATCACCAGAGAAGGACCAGCCCACAGGGTGGAACAACCCTTGCCAAAAAAGAGAGGGCAGGAAATGTCAACTCAACCCTCCTCCAGAAAGTTCAGCCCTTGACTCCCAACATTTTGATGGCTAACACTGGGTGAGATATACCTCACTCCCCAAATACTCAACTTCCAAAGGGGGAGATTTGTGATGACAACACAGAGGAAACACTGAAGGGAAAAGACTTGTGAACGACTGGAATAACTCTAGAAAATAAAATTCAGCAGGTAAAACAGATACCCTCATAAAACAGTGCTGGCTGCAACTGTTTATTGAATGAAGACTGACCTAAGGTAAGTATACCAGTTAGTAACATGCAGGGGAGCAAATATTAACTCAGTTTAAACTGGGTTATGCTGGCAGAGGAGATTCTTCTAGAAGGAATGACTGTAGTAAATACGAAGCGGAATAAAAACACACAGCAATGAAAAATTACATGGGAAAGGGCATACAGGCTGATCAGATCTTCCATCAGACACCAGACTAAATGAGAACTCTATTTCCAGCTGCAGAAAGCCACCAGACAAGCAACACCCCAAGATACACCTTTAGAAGCAGATTAAAAAGAACTCCAAAGTGAGCTTCTCAGTGAAACTCTCCGAGACGGTGATGAATTACAAGGTGACAGAGGAGGACTGAAAAAGAGAAACCAAGGGCTAGGGTTATGGGCACAGAGGGATCCAGCTATTCACACAAGATATGCTAAAGCAAAGGCAGACAGTAGGAAAGGAGTGTGTCCAGAATATCCAATGTGCAGGACTGGTCCTGCTTATTAAGGGATGCCTCCAAGACCTGCATGACAGACAGGACCGTGCTGGCAGAATCAGCACCAAGTGCTCTGCAAGAAGTGTGACTAAGAGTAGGAAAAAAGTTTACTGCCAGAGGCCAGGCAAAGCAAGATGTAATAAGACTGTAAAAATATTATGGGATTTTTTCGACTTTTACTACTCTGGAGGCATATTCTAGAAGGCTGGATATGGTGGTTATAAAACTGAAAGGAGACTGTTCTGTCGGAGATTTTTCATTCCCGGTTTTTAAGGCTGTGCCAATGACAATTTTAAAGAAGAAATGGACATGTGTGAGCAGCTAGAGGAGGAATGAAAGAGATGAGAGGCATGTCAAGTCTAAGACTGATATCATTAACTGGACCATGGTGGGACTGTCTGCTGGAGCAACCACAAGTGCAATTGAACCACGGATGTTTCATAAAGCATCACAAATTACCAAGGCAGGTGACTCAATCCCCAAAGTCAAGCCTCCATCAGGACCCTGTGTTCCCCACCCCAAAGGAACCTGCTAATGAAAGCTAAAAAAGGTTAAAAAAAAATAAAAAATAAAAATTGAGATCATAAACCAGTTCAGAGCATTATGGTTGCTGATCTCAATACACTTTGAACGCTCCACAAATAATAAAGATCCCCTCCCCACTGCACTGGCCACTACAGCACTTCATCCTTACTCTTTGTTGACATGGGACTTGCTAATGAATTAATTGTATTACATACCAGGAGTATTTTGAGTGCAGCTAACCTCAGAACATACACAGCACTCATCCCCAGTGTATATTAAGTTTCAATTAACTATGACACTAGCAGCAATCAGTTTACTGAAAGTCAAAAAAAAAAAACCCCACTTTTCCTTTGGTAGAGAATACTTCTGTAAATATCATTAATAATAAATTAGTTAAGTATCAGGATTTTACATCAAGCTTGTTAAATGTGAGAGGAGGGGAGGTGTCAGCTTGAGCTAAAGCTTGGGTAGACTCAGCTGTTTTCATTTTTGCCTAGGAACAGACAATGACAGAAGGTAACCTGGGTCTACTAAAAAAATTCAGAGAACAGAAACAAGAGAGATCAATTTAAACACAACAAATCCATCATCTTAAAGAGAACTCAGGGGTAACACTATAAATACCAAGAAGAAACATAAACCTCTTGGTATTGTAGTTAAATCTTGTGATGCTCCTACGATGCTGATAAAACAAAGTTACGAGCTGATAAAAAGCTGAAGGTGTCCTATCAGACAACAACAGTATTTGCTTTTTCTTATGCAGTCAAGCCCCAAATCTGCCACCAGACACATGAGAGGGGCTAATTCTCCTGGATCAGCGAATTTCCCATCAGAAATGGAAAACTGATGGGAAAACCAGGAGGAACCTGGGCAAAGTGGCTGCAAAATGACTGGGATCCACCCCTGATGGGCCCAGCTGGGGCTGGGTTTGAGACCACTTCAATTAAAAGGGGAAAATGCAGAATCTCTCAGGCAGATTCAGCAACATCATCAACATTTTTGGGGGGTTTTAACTTTATTTTAATGTCCTTTTTGCTTAAGCTATGGACAACTTACTGGCTTTAAAACATCACGCTGAGAGCACCCACATCCCAAGAAAACTGGATCTTTCAGAGCCTATAGCTTGGCTTCTTATTTTGGGAATAACTAGTCTGGTAGGAGAGCACTTCAGTATTTTCCCAGTACTATATGACAACAAGACCAAACTCTTATGCAAACACAAGCTTCAAAACAGCTCTGAGCTTTGGTGTTGATATAACTAACTACCAAAGGAAGCTGACATAGGGTATTAATTTTTCACTTATTAATTGCTGCTAATTAACACTTCAAACAGCGTCCCCAGCCATACTGTTAACAGTAGCACACTGGCTGGCCTGCAATCATCAACATTACACAAGCAGCACACACCACTGACCTCCAATTCCTCTGCCACTGGAAAATCACGGTGTCCACTGGAAATCAAACTAAGGACCACCAGCCACATTTCCAAGCCTGTAAACCAGGGGATGGGAAACAACACCAAAAGAGGCTCAAGGTGACATTACACCAGGCAGGAGCACAAAGTAAAATATTAAGAAATGCATTTGAAAGGTCAGGGAGGGGGGGAAATCCCTGGTTTCAGACCCCTTTCCATTGTTTCTGCACAGTGGTGGTTCAAACCGATCCGATGCTTCCCCCACACAGCTCCCATTCCACTGGCATTTGATTCAGATCCAGGCTCTTAATTCACAGGCAGAAAAAGTCAGGCAATATAATAAAGAATCTCTTTTATTTCCCTCTTCCCACGGCTGTCAGTCTCAGCCGTGCCTTTATCTCCAATGCGCTGCCTTGTCAGTGTATCAATATTGGCTCTTTGTACCAGAGCCAGCCTTGGCTTCCTCACACCATTTTACATTTCTCATCTCCTGTCGGCTCCATCCTGGTTCTCCTTCCTTTGGAGTAAGGCCCCCGTAGGGAGAGGTCCTGTACCCACACACAAATCCTTCCTTAATGTTATTCCTGAGAAACTTACCTTCTCCAACATATGCTTTGTTAATTGGGACTGGCATACAAAAGGCAAGCTGCTGGAACAGAGGATGCACAAAAAGATCCTGCATCTTTGAAACCTCCTGCCTGGATAGTTCCACCAGGTGTGCCAATGTAATGCTGAGTCCTGAATGGTGGAGAAATAGGAAGTCCACTGCTTTTCCAGCAATCTATGCCCTCCAAAATTCAGTAACATTCATTGATTTGTGATGGTCCCAGCTCTCATCAAGGAGCCACTTGATGAGCTCAGTGTTGTAGAATCATAGAATGGTTTGGGTTGGAAGGGACCCACAAGGATCATCAAGTCCAGCTCCTGGCCCTGCACACGACAACTCCAAAAATCATACCAAGTGCCTGGAGAGTGTTATCCAAATGCTTCTTGAACTCTGTCAGGCTTGGGGCCACGACCACTTCCCTGGGGTGCCTGCTCCAGTGCTCAGTCACTCTCTCTGTGTAAGGAACTTTTTCCTAATATCCATCCTAAACCTGCCATGACACAGATTTACACCGTTCTCTCGGAAGAAAGGGGATAGTAAGGGCTACCAGCATGACCCCATGTGCTTGGTGAAAAACCCCTACCAGGTATGTGGCTGGTGGGAGGGTGGATCCATGGGGAGATCCAGGGCTCACTGCATTTCTGGAGGTCAACCCTGGGTAGATACTGGGATTTTTCCAGCCCAGCTGGAGGGAAGCTGAACATGGGGTGGCCCCAGCAGACTTTCCTGTTGAATGCATCTGCTGAGTCCACCCAGTCCCCTCAAAGCCAGGCACTACCATGGGCAATTTCATAAAGCCTTTACCATCTTCAAGATTCTGCAGGACCATGAGTGAAAATGCCACTGCCAAGCGATCAAGGAATCCAGCTGTCCCCTCTTCCATCCTACTTTCAGAACACATCTTTTTTTGATGCCACCCACCTGGCCAAGCAGTGAAATGGGGAGGCCTGGAGCAGATGAGGCAAATGCCAAGGTAGGATACAGATGATGCTGGACCAGGTCCTGCCTCCATTATTGACTTCACCTTGGGGAATTTCCAGCAAACCCCAATGAAACAGCACTACAAGTAATGATGCCCACCAACCCTACCCACCTCAAAGGGGATTTGTCTCCCCTAGTCAATCATTAGCAGCTAGCCAAGAGAAAGCATCTCCAAAGGACAACTTGAGTGGTCCAAGCCAGACACCTCAAATCCAGATGAGACGAGCAACCCTCAGGGGCTTCCTGTTCTTGCACAGCACCTGCTAAGATTTTAAATATCCAAATTTTCCAGCAAACAAGCTGAATCTTAGCGTCATAGAGTAGTTTGGGTTGGAAGGGACCTTAAAGATTCATCTTGTTCCAATCCTCTGCCACAGGCAGGGGCATCTTCCACTAGACTGGGAGAAGTGGGATGCTCAGATGCCACATGGTACTGGTCCTGTAGGTGGAGCAGGGTGAGGGGGACTTGTCCTTCTGGGACACAATCTAGCATGTCTTGCTAGTGGCAGCCTGCCACAACATTTACACCCCTGAGCATCTGCACAATGCAATGGAGGCTCATTCAAAAGGGCTATTGAACACATCAACCAAGTTTTACCTCCTAGTAAAAGGGCCTCTCTCTCCTCTCAGACAAAGTACCAGTTGGAAACCTTTTAAGGACCATTTCTTTCAAACTCCTGGAGGGTTTTTTTATTATTTATTTGAGAGCGTCCCTTGCCAAATGTTTTCAATTATATCAAGTGACAATTTCTCTTTCATATTGAAGACCCCACAGGATTTTATTAAGGGAAATTTACTGCTTTGAACAGCTCTGTGGTGGAAGAAACAAATCCCATGCAATCTGAAGAACTCGGAATGTTCACAATATTCAAATATATAAAAAACAGCTGAATAGGGAAAGAGTATAATCTGTTTTCCATGTTCTTGGTGGATTGAAGAAGGCAGCTTGGGTTTAAACTGCAGGGGGATGGGACATGTGATTTGGGCATGAGAAGAAATCACTAACAATGAATCTGGTGAAGAAGTGGGACAGACTGTGGGAAGGGCACAGAGCCTTGCTTTCAGGAGGGGTTAGGGTGCTGATCTGTGCAGAAACAGATCTTGGTACACTCAATCCTGCCCCGGGGTAGGAGATGGTCTGTACCAGCCATGGAGGTGCCTTCCAGTCCTCCTGCTCCAGCCACTCGACAGGGCTCGTCTTTCTGCTCTTGAAGTCAACATTTGTGCAGCAGCACAGAAAATAAGTGACTAAGCCTGGGGGGGAAACATGCAGAAACAGGAACTTAGGGAACCACCAGAGCAGTGAAGACACATGGTGGACAAGGGATTATTCAAGGTGGTGACAGCCCTGGTAAGTCAGCTGGTCCTTACTCTCCTGTCTTCTTGCACTGGTGCCAAACGCCTCATACTTTTTATGCCAACAGAGATAAATCTGTTTCACAAAGCAATTTTCTCATCCTCCCTACCTGGCACGCTCCAGAGTCCAGGATACACATAGAGATAAATGGTAGTAAGATAACAGAAAGTAAAATAAACCTAATTAGAGACCCTTGTTTACAGCAAAAAGCCCTGCAGCATTAAAAAAAAATAGGAGAGATGACACACAGGCTCGGGTACACATCCCACTCTTAGCTGTCCTATGCATAAATACAACATCAGGACCTAGAGATGAACTTAACATAAAAACCTGCCACACTGAGGACTAGATCAAAGATTACAATTAAAGGCACTTTCTCATTAATTTTTCCTTCTCATAAGTGAGCCGGATGCTTTATGAGCAAGGGCAAGAAGGTGCTGTTGTCCCACCTGTATCCTGTCATCTTCCCTGTGAACTCCAAATGTCCCCATCTTCAGCATCCCACGAAGCACACATGCCAAGGAAAGGGAAGTCATCACATACTGATCCTTCCTGTTTTCAGCTGTTCTGTCACCTACTAGGTGGCTGTCATCTCCTCCACGTCTCAATAGACAATTTCCATGAGGTTGCCCCCCACTTTGGTAAAGCACTTCCACCCATTCTAAGTACCCAATATACACAAACTGCTTGGGAATAAGGCATATTTAAGAGCAGGAATCTTCTAAAGCTCTCAGCTGAATCAGGGACATGAAGAAGGCTGGGTCAATGTCCCCAGTGCTCTTCACAATAGGAAAAAGAACTGCAAGACAGAAGCACAGCAACAACATCAACCATCTACAACACCAACACCCAGTCTTCTTCCACCTCTGTTTGAAACTGAGCTGAAACCAGGAAGGCTTTTAGAAGGGTAACTTGAAGACAAAGAGGTGCTTTTCCCCCTGAGACATCTCATCTTGTTAGGTAAAGTCTCAGAATCATGGAATGCTTTGGGTTGGAAAGGACCTTGAATATCATTTAGTTCCAAATCCCATTTGATACTTATCACCTCAAAACACCAGCCACACGGACCAAATAAATCAGTCATACCCCCTGAGTGGGACCAGTCAGCCAAACAGTAGAAGTCACTCAGCAGGAAACACAAAATACTGTTTTCATAGACTTAATTTAGAGCACAATTCAGAAGTCCCTCATCAGTCAAAATTCCCATTGTCCAGGGCAATCAGTTCTGCCTTCCATGTCTTTGCAGCACTCAGAGCCACTTCCAAGAAAAGAAATATAAGATGCAAACCAGAATCCAGGAAACATCTGCCATCTGATTCCAACACCTTTTAGGAAAAATGACATTTTAGGTCTTGGCACTGTCTGCTTCATTTAAACACCACAGCTGATCAGCACTTGGGCTTAGTTCTACATGCACTTACATCTCTGTCAGTGCTTTACATCCAGAAGCAGCTTCACTGGCTGACAGGATCTGCCAAAAAAAAGAGAAATCCAGCCCTCACAGCCATCTCCAACCACCCCTTGGTACAAAAGCAAGAAGAGGAAGACCCTTCCCTTTGCCAAGTACATGTGAGGGCAGCCCACAGACCCCTGCCAAGGTCTATCCAGAACCAAAATCCACAAGACATTTTAACTCAAGAGTCCTACATTTACAGAGCTAATTCCACCCAATTACTACAAGGAAAATCAAATTGGATTATTCCCTTTCATGTGAACTGCTCCAGGACATCCAGGTTTAATGTTCCCCCACCACCCATCCAACAAAGCATCCTGGAGTCTGGTCTTACACCTGCACAGAGCTCCCACCTTGGACCTTGCTCAAAACACCTTCCAAGAAACAGTTATTATTATTTCTACTCGTCCTTTCTTTAAAGGGATATTTTAATGCACTCAGGAAAGCAATTCCTTTCCACCCAAAAGTTTCCAGAAGGGATTTATGGCCCCTCAGACTTCAGTCCATGGTTGTCTTGTCTGATCTCCCACACTGCAGGGGCAAGGATAATGTCACCTCCTGGACTTTAGTGGAAGGAATTCACCTTCCTGGCCAAGCCAACATATTGCAAGACTTTCTAATAACTTATATTCAAATTGGGTCTGAGGACTTTACCCAGTAAAATAGGACTCCCTTGCACCAGTCACCCAGTGATGCTGAGAGTATTAATCATGAAAGCCAGAATCATGAGTGAGAGTAAAAATAGCAAGGATTCTGCACATACCTTTTTTTAAGCCTCACACCTGCTCAGAACTGATCCCTCGGTCAGCTGCCAAGAACTGCTTGTGGTGGTTTTTTTCTTTCTTTTTATTACTCTTTAATTTTAGGGCAACGCTTCTGATTCATAAAAATGGGAGTAACTGTGAACACATTTTCCAAATCAGCCTTCCCAAGAATGCTTTGTTTAGGTCTTGCAAAAGGCCAAGCTCAAAATAAATTTTTTCAGGAGTTTTTTAAATGTCAGTGACGGAGTCTTAGCTCTTATTTCTGTATTCCCCTATTTTGCAACTCAAACATTTTTAATCGCTGTAGGAGTCATAGCTGAGACAAAGAAATCTTTTAGCAAAAAAAACCCAAACCCACAGGATGGATTTGAGTGGTTTCATCAGGGATGTCCGTGCAAAGATCAACAGTTTCACATAATGAGTTTCAAATATTGACAAGGTACCACTGGCTACTCTAATCCTAAAAAACACCCTGCTCTCAGAGAGCAGATGTTACAATGATAGAACAAACTCGTATTTGCAAGTGGCATCACTATTATCAACAGTATTTCATTGTCAGCACTGAGGACCCTGTTCCTCCAGCTGATACTCTATGTGTCAATATTCACAGTAATAAAATACTTCTGACACCTTCAGGTCATCTGAAAGGTGAGCCCTGTGGTCACCACATTAATTTTTCTCCATGAACCTTCAGAAACTCACCTCTGGCTCTTCTGCTTCAAGTTTTGGCTGCCTGTCCCAAGTTCTGGAGCTTTCCACACTCCTTTACTTTGTCACTTGGGACACAACCAGGGATCAGCCACTTCCCTCAACCACCAACACCTTCATAAACCTCCTCAGAGCTCTCCATGCTCTTACCCCACACCAACATGAATTTAGCCAGTAAGAAGTCATTCAAGAATCACAGAATAGTCTGGGTTGGAAAGGACCTTTGAGATCGTCTCATTCCATCCCCCTGCCACAGGACACCTCCAACAAGACCAGGCTGCTCCAAGCCCTGTCCAACCTGGTCTTGAACACTCCAGGGACTGGGAATCCACAGCTTCTCTGAGCAACCTGTGCCAGCGCCTCACCACCCTCACAGCCAAGAAATTCTTCCTCATATCTGATGAAGAAACAAGGCAGCACCTTCTCTACCACGTCTTCTCTTTCAGCAAGGTAAGGTCACATCCCTGGCTCATGTTCTCGTATCAGGCCAGCACCCCATGGCTCTAAAAGGCCAAAAACCCAAAATAAATGCGTATGTTTCATGGGCCAGCAGCTCAGCCCAGCACAAGCCAAGGGTGGGGGAAAAACATCCCCAGCCTAAAGAGTTGACGCTCGTGGTGTTTGTTTTATTTCTAGTAACACTACCATAAAGTTTTAATAAATGCTTCATTAAAACATCAACTGCCTGTCCAGCCAGCCAATTATCACTCATAATCACAGCTACATAACTATATATTGTCTTCTACAGATGTTCTTACATCTGTGCAAAACATACTCTCCACCTCTGCCACATGCAACATCTGTTGAATATTTGTAAATGTTTTCTCAATATATAAATGAAATGATACTGTCTTTCTTATAATGTATTTACTGTCCCACTAACCTGTGCACCCCCTAAATCATTTTAAAAATATTCTTGCTGTTTACAGTGTACTGGTCTCTTGATAGCTCTTTGCTGTATCTATTTAAATTGCTTTTAGATTTTCACTTAGTAACAGATTACACCGAGCCTCCATCTTATCACAGGAATTATTAGGACCTAACCCTTTATAAGCACTGAATTTATTAGACTTGTGAGAATATTTTCTTCCCTTTCATAATCTGTTGGAGAGAGTGGAAAGAAAAAAGGGGGGTGGAAAAAGCCATCTGCATCCCTTCTCACCCAGGCAACAGTCCCAACCCCAGAGAGAAAACCTTCCTCACCTCTTTTTCCTCTGCCACCAGCAAAGGCAACCAAATTTGTTTCTACCTAAAGGCTTCTAAGGAGGAAAAAGTAACTGCACTAAATCCTGGCCAGCACCCTTCTGTCACTGCAGCAAGAAACTCCTTGGAGGAGGTTTGCTAGTACAAGCTCTTACCCTAATGCACCCTGTTGGTGTGTGCATGAGGTCCATGAAGCAACCAAGACCCCTTCTCCTTGAGGGAAATAGGAGCAAAGTGGTCCCATAAATCCAGTCCCCAGGGCTGGTGTGGTTGTCTCATGGCAAAGGACAAGAGGGGGGGGATAGGGGGTCACCCCATGGGAAAAGCCATTCTAGGCTGCTTTTCCCGTATTTAAGTAGGTTCCTCCAAAGCAAAGGGACAAAAGGTGAATTGAGGGACGAGGGGTGAGACCCCAGGTACAGGGAAATCTCCAGAGACCTTTGTAACCCCTCTCAAACCCCACATCTCCATCATGCAACCTGGTGAAGCTGCTTCTCTGCTCGGACACCAGGTCACTGCTACAACACCTTCTTCCCCAGAGCACCAGGGGCAGAGACTGATTTTAAAAGCAAAGCTGTCCTGTCCAAGGGCAACAAATCAGGGGATGGAGAAATGTTTGGGGGGACAGAGCAGGGAGATACCTCCCCATTTTGCAATAGCTCCATCCCTTCCCATCCCACACAAAACCCCACAAGTTGACACCACCCTTCTGCAGCTCTGGGATTTCGTCACCCAAACCCCATCACAGTTTGACAGCTGTCTTCCAAGCCACTCCGCTTATAATAAATGCTTTTTTCTGCTATTTTGATGAGAAATCACAGTTTCCCCCAGGTCTTCTCCTCTGCCCCCTTCCCACCACCATATCCTGCAATGTGAGTTTGGTCCTGGCAGGGGCTGGAGAAAGGAGGGGGGAAATGGGTGGGAAGATGGATAAGAGCCCTTTTGGAACGAGAAACCTTACCCTGCATGACAAGGTGTGCAAACAGCATCTCCAACCACTCCTGCTAAAGAAAATCATGGTGGGGGAGCCTCTTCAAGAGGCACACAGGGAACTGAGCTGGCAGATCAGCTCTTCCCCCGGCTCCAGGATCCTCCCTGGCTCCTCCATCCCCATAGGGACACTGACAGCCTGAGATGCTGGAGCATCCCACCGCCTCCCATCCCTCAAAGCACTGATGCTCCGAAGTTAACACCCCACAACCACGGCGAAAACAACTCCAGAACAAGAGCCACGGCAACAGGGAAGTTTTCTCCATCCTCCGAGGCAGCCTCACTCCTCCACTCCCCCCGGAATACACATTTGGAAAAGGCAGCCAGGAAAAGAAAGGCACAGACAACTCCCTGAAAACTCGCAAACTCGTTCTCTTGCCTTGCAAAAGCTGCGATCCGCCTCCGTCACCGTGGGCGTTTTAGGATCTCTCCGAAAAGGGATGCTAAAGCCACTTCTTCGCAGCCCAAATTCCCGTGCGGATCAAATCCGGAGTGTTCCTGCTAAACAGCACCTAAAATCCTACCCCAGGCATCCCCAGCTGGCTTGCTGACACCTCCAACAGGACTTCGCATCCCACCACACGTCTACTCCTAACGCAAAATAAATCACCGCTCTGCCTCCCGGCGTTTTATTTTTATTTATTCATTTTTTTTCTTCTCGTGGCATTCAGAGAGGCAAATCGGCCGCGCTCCCAACTCCGCAGGTCCCTTCCCAACACACACGAATTCCCGGTGCTTTTCCCACCACCCGGTCCCGGTGCGGAGGACCAGGAGGATGGACCGCATCCTTCATCCCTCCGCATCCATCCCCCAGCGCACCTCTCCCGGCAACAAAAGAACCAAACGTGTGGAGCCTCGCCTTTCCCCTTCTTCTCCTCCCCAAAATGTTTATTTTCAGGGTTTTTTTTTTTAAAGACACCTTAACCCGCCATGTTGAACAAGCTTTATAAATATTCATTTACCGCAGTTCGGGAGCGCTACGGGAAAACACGTCTAGATCAGGGCTGCACATTTTGGCAGAGCTGATTGCTTTCTTCCCTTTTCTTTTTATTTTTCTTTTTTATTTTTCTTCCCTCTCGCCTCTTGCAGCAGCTTTTTTGGGGTGTTTTTTTTTTTTTGTCCCTTTCCCCCCGCATAAACCCACCCGCACAACCCAAAATAACTCTTTGCCACGATGTGCGTGAGCTTTGCAAATCCTGAAAGGAGGTCGCGCAAGGAAAGCAGAGAAGAGATGGGTATTACTTAAAAAAATAATAAAAGAATAAAATAAAAAGAAGAAAAAATGGGGCAGGGAGAAGAGGGGGAAAAAGAAGGGGGGAAAAAGGGGAAAAAAGGAGAGAAAGGGGGAAAAAGGAAAAGGGGGAAAAAGGAAAAGGGGGAAAAGGAGGAAAAAGGAAAAGGGTAAAGAGGAAAAGGGGGAAAAAGGAAAAGGGGAAAAAGGAAAAGGGGAAAAAAGGAGAAGGGAAAAAAAGAAAAGGTCGGAAAAAAGGGGAATAAGAGCATCTAGACAGCGATCCGAGGAGGTAAAAAGAAACCCTGTGCACTCTCGTGATGAACATCACGGGCATCGCAGCCCCTGCCCATCCCGGGAGCGGCTCCGAGCGCCGGTCCCGTCCGCACTTCCCAAAAACTCCACCGCGGGTCCCCCCTTTGGAAAAGGTGGGGGGAGGAAAAAAAAAAAGAGAGGGGAAAAAACCCCAAAACACCCGCACCCACCTCTCACTGTCAAAAAAGAAAAATAGCAAAATTAAAACAAATATTTTTTAATACATGTAAGAGGCACGGGGGGAACGCGACTCTCTCCACCCAAGCGCCGCAAAACCCGATAAATAAAATAAAAAGGGAAACGCCAGGCGGGATGGGATCCGGGAAAGAGGGGCTGGGAGGGGGGGAGCTGCAGACGGCAATGCCTTACCTGCGCGAGTTTGGGCGATTTTGGGGGTGTTTCGCCCCGTTTTTGGGCGGCGGAGCGCGGAGCGATGCGCGGAGCGGCGCCCGCACCCGCGGCTCGCTCCTTCCAATATGGCATCCAGGCAGTGCGCATGCCTGCCGCTCTTTTTAGGGCTTTTTTTTTTTTTTTAATATATTTAGCAGCCAACTCCTTCGCTGACCTTTTTTTTTTTCTTTTTTTTTCCGGCAGTTTGAAAAAAAAAATTAAAAAGGAACGCGTGAAAAGCATCACACGCGCATCTCAATCATCATCCCCCCCTATGCCTCCCCACCCCAAAAAAATATGGATCAATTAGGCTTGGGATCAATTAGGATGGGCGAACACCACGCGTGGGATTGATGCTGCGGTGCGGGGAGCACGGGCTGCCCGCCCGCGCCTTAAATGCCATAAAATACCATAAAATGCCATAAAATGCCATAAAAACCTTTAATACCCCCCAAGCTTCCCGGGGCCCGTAAGCTTTTATTCTGCTTTTCCTCCTTATTTTGCGCCGAGAACAAACTTCCAGGGAGGGAGATGGGGGGGGAAAAGGGATAGGGAAAGAGGGGAAGGGAAAATGCGCCGCATCCCAAAACCCGCCCGCTCCCTCCGCCCCGCCGGGCTCCCGCATTACCTGTGTATTCCCTGTTGCAGAAAACAAATAAAATATGTAAAGAAAAGCAGGAGAAAGGTTAGGGTTAGGCAGGATGTCAAATCAACTGGTAGGCACCCTCCGCCCTCCCGGAGCGCAGGGACACGCACAACTTTCCCTCCTTTGCTTCTCGGGTTATTGGATGGTTAATTCTTTCGGGTTATTTTGATGGTTTTTCTCCGTCTTCGGAGGCTGCAGAGCCGCTGTGTGCGGCTGTGCTGGTTGTGGGGGTGTTCGCACGTACGCGCACACTGCGGGATTCTCTGGTTATTTATAATTTATTTTTTTCCTCCCCCCACCCCTCTTTCGGGAAAATCAGCCCCGCTGCAGGGCTGGGAAATCATGCCAGGCACCATTGCCCATGCCTCCCGCCCCGGTGGGTGCCAGAAACATGCCCAGGGTGGGAGGGATGGGGATAAAGCCCGCGGTGCAGCCGGGGTTCCTCGGGATGCTCCGACCGGCGGTACCCGGCAGGTCCCGGAGCATCCCCTACCCCGCTTTGCTCACCAGCGGAGCAGGGGGTGTTTTTTGCAGGGTTTTTTGCTTTCTCGCAGCTCTGCTCAGAGGGTGCGTGATGCGTCTTTTGATGGGGATTTTTGAAGCCCCGACTCCGATCTCCCCGCCCCCCTGGTAGGATCGAGAATGAGAAGGGGTGCTTTTAGAGCATCCTCCGGGGTGCGGGCTGGTGCAGGGCACGCACATTCAACAGGTCTGGAGGAGATCGGAGGGAAGGGACATCCCTGTTGCAAGGCACCAACCAGTCCTGGGCTTTGTCTTTTCCATCGCGGAATTAGCCCCAAACTCTGTGTCTGTCCTCACGCCGGGGCTGCCCCAAATTTACATGTCACCCTCCCCCGGGCTCAGAAGCAAGTGGCTGCCTCCACCTGCGTTTCTCTGGTCACTTCTGAGCTGCGTTTTGAAGTTCCCAGGTTGATTTTATGAGCATCCCTTTTTGCAGGAGCAGAGGAGGGTGTTCTCACACATTGTGCATAGAAGAGAGGTAGCGCTAATTTCCCACAGTGACCACAGCCCTTCTCTGCCCTTTTGCAGACCAGCACCAGCACCCTTTTCACTGGTTCTGGCTGGGGATTCATCACTGAATCTCCCCAACCCCTTTCTCTTCCACTCTCCCCGACCCCTTTCTCTTCCACTAGCCTCTCACAGACACCCTAGCACACCACAGGAATTTTGTGCAAGAAGACAAGTGAGGAGTGGAATAAAGATGAAGAAAGATGTGATTTGATTCTGGGATAAATTTGAGGAGAAGATACTGAAGACTGGAGAAAAAGAGCAACTATTGCAGACAGTGTTTCTTTGCCACAATCCATGTTCTTGCCATTCACAGTCTGTCTCTGAGAGGCTGTGGATATGGGTTCAGCCTCTCTTGTTCCAGCAGATTTCCTGTAAAACATACAAATCAAGCAGTTCATATTTTTCAGACTTTGAGGTGGATGAGATTTCAAAAGAGCAAGAGAACACTGTCAGAACTTCAAAATAAGACCTAAAACCCAACAGATGCTGGGAAAGCACTGAAGTCCTGTTTCTCCAGATGACTGTGGAAGTGGGTGACATTTTTCAGCATGGTGACATTTCAAATTTTCAACATACTTTCAAGAGGAAGATGCTCTGCAAACACCATGTCTGTGTTCTCGCTCCTTTTAACCTGCTCTGAATTAGGGTACACTGAGACTCCTTTCACTGCAGCCTATTTTTACCTAAAGCTGGTGGCAGGTGACACCACCATCATCCACCTTAGGGACACAGCCACAGTGGCTCTCACAGCATTTCAGATGTTTCCTCCACCTCATTTCCATTAACACCAAATGCCCTTGTGTTTTATTTCCATTCAAGCCTAAGTACTCTTTGCAGGAGTTTTGTTTCCACTGTCTTCTCTAGAGCTTCTTTTTCCTTCTTGGCCCTGGTTTCCTCTGTTCTGCCCTCTTTTCCTTTTGTTTAGGGACTACTTCTGACGCACTGACAGTGCAATTGGCCCTGTAGGTAGAGATGTAAAAGAAACCATTCTCCTTGTCTCCCTGTCTCCTCGGGATCTAAATTAGCTCTGTGGATAGTGTCCAAAGAGGTGGATTGAAAAAAATAATAATAGTAATCAAGGAACAAAATTCCTTTGGAAGTTTTCTAAGTGGCTGCTATAATAAAACTTTCAGATATCAATAAAAAGTGCAGATTTATATCAGGTTTGATCTGAAGACATCTCTAACAGCTCCTGTTGGCAGCAAAGACTTTGCCTATTGCTCATAGCTGAGAATACAAATTGGTTTAGTAGACAGGAACTGCAGTAATAGCTGAGAGATTTCATTTTAATACTACCTTTTAGAGCATCACTGGGAAAAAAGAAAGCACCTTGAGAAATACTGAATTGTCCCACTGTAGCATCCCAAGATATAAAATAGATTTAAGCCCTGGTAGAAAAACCACACTGGGGTTGGCTCCAGTGTCAGCCTCAGTGACATTCAGGGATGTATCTTCAACGGATCTGAAGCAAATACAATAAGTTCAATGCTGTCTATGCTCCTTAATGCTACACCTGTTGGCAACCACGTGGCACCTGAATTTGTATTTCAAGTTGGGAACAGAAGTTTCACATCTAAACTTTGTTTGTTTGTTTTTAAAACTAAAGCACCTTCATGCAAATAGCATTGATAGAAAAAGGAGATTTACCTGAGCACCAAGTACCCAAGCTGTGGTGATCATCCATCTGCCCTTGCCTCTGATGATCACCTCCCCAGGATGTAACTGTTCACATCCCAAATTTCCCACAGCTCAACACGAGAAACATGTCCAACACAGTGAAATTCAGACAGCCCCATTACTTTAAATCAGATATCAGCTGTTCCTGATCTCCAGGATAAGGTTACCAGGACACAAAATATCTCCCATTTTCCAGGCTGTTGCCTTCAGCAGGTTCAAGTTTTTGGAGGACAGATGGGGGTGTGAAAAGATCCCCTACACAGAGAGGCAAAAGCACACATACATGGCATTATGGTATTAACACTCTTAATTTCTCTCTTTTCTCATGGCTTGGGAAGATAAATGCCCTGAGGGGCTTTATGGGATATGTAGATGGTTGTGCATTTAGGTATCCATTTCTGGCCCAAATTTAACCAGGTGCCTGAAGGACTCAGAGCATCCCACAGGCTTAACGTGGTGCTGAGATGAGGTCTGTGATCATAAACATGAGTAAATGGCATTAGCCTTGCAGAGAGTGCAAGTGGTGGCATCTGATCCAACCTTTCTATGGGCAAAATGGCAAAGCTCAGGTTCTGGAGCTTCATTCATGACAAACACTATCAGTCTGGGCAGAAGCTGTTTGGTGGCAGCCAGGTTTATACCCAAAGGGTATGGTTATCTCCACTTTGGGAGGTACTTGCCTGCTCTTGGAACACTGACATGGAGTTGCATGGCAATGAAAAAGGGGCAAGGCTGTGCAGCTGACACTGGTGAATTGTTTGGGGTTGGTTAGAGGTGTCCAACCTGAGTGAGCTGAAGGATGGAGAGTGTCTTACAGAAGCTTGGTGTCACAGAGGAGACTAACAGGGCATCATCTGGGGCCACCTCTATGGCCAAGTGCAGGTTCTATGTCACAGACAGAACTCTGGGACTGCTCTTGATTTCATAGTGAAGCCACTCTGCCTTTCCCCCCTCCCCTCAGTGAACTGTGGCCTTCAGCTTCTAAGTTTAACAGTTTTTAACCCACCTTATCACAGTCTTTACAGGAGGTAAAGACACCATCAAGCCCTTAATTCATGACAGTCTCTGGGCCAGGGCTATCACTTACTTACACCTTTGTCCTCATTTTATCCATCAGCCCTAATTCAGAGAGAAGTTGGTTTCTGGAACCTGGCATTAGGACGCTGAAAGATTAGTTTCACAGTGCCATCTCCTGGAGAACATATTGAGGCTGCATTTCGAAGACACCCTTTTTTTGTCCGATGCAGCAGCACTTAGAAGGCAGGTGTTTAAGGCAGGATCTAAAGAAGAGATTAGAAGTGAAGTTAATCCAAAATTTAAACTCTCACTTTATGCTTCACAGTAAAACTCCTGCTTCTTAAATGCTGTGAGATTGCTGGCTTGGGATTCATAAAACACTCCTTGAGTTATAGCCTCACACTGCTTTGCATCTCTTGGCAGCACCAGCCTTGTGTGCAGTGACGGCAGAGATAAAAAGAGGTCCCTTGCTGTACCCCTTCTCCTGCAGCAACTCAAGGGGTACCAGGGCAAAAGGATCATCAGCTCTCAGATGGGAGGACTCAGGGCAAGGCATCCCCACAGCAGCTGCACTGCAGAGCCCCCCTGCCCTGGACACAGACACCATGTGAAGACCCACACAAAATTCCACAGCCCAAAGCAGTTTAATTACCAGATTTTACTTATTTTTACTGCCTGTTGATCAGAAATCGCTGCATAATGGTGTGACTATGCAGCAGAAAGGCAATAACTGGCTCTAACATTAAATGGAAAAGCCAAACTGATGCCTCGTGCCTGCAGCTAAAAAATGCCCAGAAAGCATGGTCTCCGTGCTAAACAATAGCTCTTCCACCTCAGCAGTAAATGAAAAGGAAGCACATGTTATATCCAATAAATCACAGCACTGAGGTTCAATACTGAGGCTCGTAGCTATGAGCCTTATTGATCATGCCAGCACTATGGAAAAGATCCACTCTGATACCAAGAACGTGCTCATTTCTACCACTTACTAACAGCCTCCTGATTTACTTCAAACATTTACAGGCTTCTCCTTGGCAGGAAAACGTGTCTAGGTTTGTTTAGCCTCTACGAGCTGGTGTTGGGAAGAGAGGCTGGGGAAACTGAGGCAGGAGGAGCTGAGATCTCACACATGGAAGTGCAGTCCCAGGGAAAGGCTGTGGCAATGGAAATGGATGTAGAGCTCAGACATTGCACAGTGGTTATAGCTTTCATTTAACAGTGGTGTTTCTGCCCAGCTCTGTGATGCCAAACAAGTAAACTCTCAATTTCCCTTCCCTTTAATACAGGAGTCTCTGTAATGACAGAACAAGAACCTCTGAGTGACAGGGTATGACCAGGAGCTCACGTCTTATTTAAAAAAACGCAAATTATGCATTACATCTGCATTTCACATCATTGTTGCAGCATCCTGATGGGGGATCAGTGCATTTGCTGCACATGAAGTGAATTCTGTGCCAGAGTATGCAAAATACTGAGTTGTTCTGTCTCTCCATGTGCCCTGCCTGCATTGCGGGCTCTAAAGCCAATCTGGGCACTTCCACTAGTTTTGGTACTGAACTGGTTGCATGAGCTGGTCAGTTGCGGCAGAAATGCCTCAGCACATTCCCACAACAGCCCCAAAACCCTTCCACAACATGCTTTGTGTTCAAGCTTCTCTGGCAAACATCTCCCCTTGCAAAAAATGCTAATCTTGCAATTACCCATTTGTCCTCCTCCCTCCTTCCAGCCCCATTCACCATTGTGCCCAACATAACAGTGAAGGCTTAAAAGGTCATATGAGTAATTTGGGGTTTTTTTTACAATACCAAGATGAAAATGATGCATTTGGAAGCATCTCTCTGAAGCTGAGTATGAAACAGGCTTGTGGATGGCTTTTGCTCTTTTAATGGCTCCTTCTGTATTAAGGAGTAAGATTAAGAATGAAATGCCACTAATTGCACATAAAGGCCCCAGCTTCCACAACAGAGTAAATGTACATTGTATTCAGCTTAATCTCCATCTGCCCCTAAGAGCATAATTGATTTTTTATTTTAATTTGAAGAGGCTGACACTCTACTTCTTCCTTGCCAGGTTGCTAAGCACATTTAATAAGGATGCATATGAGTGGAAGAGTCTACAATATGCCATTAAAGGTAATAGGTAACATATTTTAGGTCATAATGAGCTCAGGACTAAGTATCTTAGTCCAGGGATCAGGAGGGAAGGTGCATAAATACTTCCTTTCCTAGAACTCTGCTTAGCAAGACATGGCTGTGGGCTAATAAATAAAGAAGGAAACAGAGGGGTTTTTTCCTGAAGTGAATTTTCTGGTCTCCTTGGTAGTTCATGTCCTGCCTGGAGGTGCCCATGGTTTTACTCTAGACTGGCTGACCTCTGACGTAGTGACAGCCCCTGTGCCTCAGTTTACCCATGTCTAAAATGGAGAGAGGAATGACACTCTGGCTTGAAGAATTCACTGCTGAAAAAGCCCTATCCTGTATCTTACGAGTATTCTGTACTCTATAAGTTTTCTGTACCTTACAATTGTCTTGTCAACCAAGCAAGTCTTTTATTCAAAAGCAAATCCTGTCATCCCTCTCCCATTACATCCCTCATCTTCACATGGCAGAGGTGCAGATATGCAGGATCCACTCCCTCCCAAGATAATGCAAAGATCTCTGAAATATTCCTAAAGCCCCACCTTTTTTATGAAACATCATGTGCTCATAGGTCTTACCTGCACCTCTGGCAACGCACAAGCCTTAAAAATACAGTTTCTTGAAAAGACTTATTTTGAAAACTAATATTCCATGCACAGATAATCCTCAGCTGCAGCACAATGATTTCTGCTCTTCTGGCCTTCGTCTTCCTCAGTCTTGGTAAAGACTTGCTGCTGGGCCATTCTTTGAGGTGTGCAAGGTGTGGTGATCATTGAGGATGAGGGATGAAGTAGTTAGGATGTCCCACATCAGCTTTTTGCCCCTATAGATGGATTTATTTTTTTTTTTAAGAAAATACTGAGTTAATGGTTGGAATTGATGTTCTTAGAGGTCCTTTCCAACCATAATGGTTCCATGATTGTATGATTCTACGTCCCTCTTAAATGAGACGTTTTCTCACTGTAATCTGAAGCTCAAGGACACGCAGCAGAATGGGTGACATCCATTGTGGGTCTCTGCACAGAGTCACCAGTTTGGGACTTCCCTTTCATCATGCCCTGGAGCTCTTGATGGGATGTTTGGGAATCAAACCAAAGGAATTTAGACAAATACAGGGAAAGATACTTGCAGCAAAAGCCTGATTCTGCTCTGCTGCTGTTTGGTTCTGCTGCACACAGATGAATGAATAACCTTTGCATCCCCCAAAATCCTGCCTTGGTACAAGATTCCTACAGGTGGGAAACTGAAATCTGGGTGAATTAAAAGCCAGGTCCACAAACATATTTAATAATTTAAATCCTTCTTTAATTTTCTGTTGTGAACACCAGGTTTTAGGAATGTAGGAGCACTTTTAAGAAACCCAAAATTTTGCAACCAGATATGGACGTGGCCCCAGGATCTCACGTTCTAGGAAAGAATATTTGTTCAAGGCAGTTCCTCAAAGTCCTTAGTTTTATTACAACACTGATAGCCTTTTCTCCACTTTTAGACTCTCAGTAAGGGTGCCCAGGACATGTCTGGTTACATCCAGACACCCCAGGGCTTAGTAAGATTTGGCCCCACAGCAGCATCTGGTCTGTTTGAAATTCACACCCGCCCTGAAATCTTGCAGAGGTTCAGCTCCTACATCTGTCACAGAGTTGCAGCCAACCCCCCCCCCCAAAAAATTCAATCTTTCAAAAAATTGTAGCTTCTGCCACATGTAGAGAGGTTGAAAATCCACAACACCCATCCTGACTGCCCACAAATTCCTGTAAAGAGGATGAGGCAAAACTTCAGCCCCAAAACACAGGATTCTTTCCTGAGTATTCCCTCAGTGAACAGTGTCTTGGGTTTTGCTGGATCCCAGTGGGCACAATAAAGGCTGTACTCTTACATAATCCACATGTATACCCTGGAAGGATCATGTTTAAAAAGAAAGCTGATTTTCACTGTGTGCAGAACTGCTCAGACAAAGCCCACAGTGCCAGGAGAAGAACAGACACCCAGCTGTGTCATCTGAGTCAACCACTCCAATTTAGATGGTGGCACTGATCTGATACCCTAAAACAGGCCAAGGGATGTGGTCAGTGAGAGCTGATGGCATTTAGTAAGACAGAGATTTTATTCAATTCAACCTCATTGCTACTTCCCTTTTGATTGTGTAAATTGGCACTGCTGGAGGCCAGGATTTACAGTGGGATCTCTGGACAAGGTTGTTTTCCAGGTATTTTCCAGTGGCCACATCTAGGCATCTAAACTGTGCCTCGAAGCCAAGGGAGCAGGGCAGTAGCAGCTTCTGACATTCATGTTAGCCCTACTTTTCTGTGGGTTCAGCTGTAATGTGAAAGAACCTACTTTCTCAGCTTGTTCCTGCCATAAATATTGACCAGCTACACACCATAAATATCGTCTCCCAGATTTTCTTTTGGATTGAGCCGAGCTGTTCCCCGTGAGATGAAAACTGGGTGTGTTCCGGGGTCACCTGAAGGATTTCCCTTTGTACACAGTGTGACTGAGGATGAATTTGCTCCCCTCAGTCCTACATTATTCTCCAACTCTATCCCAACAAACCTCAACCTTAAGAACCCCTAGGAGATTCTGTCAGGATCCCATGGGAGGGATCCACCTTCTTGCCATGGTGTTTTGAGGAAAGAATACATTTTGGCACTCTGAAAAAAAGTTTTGTCTAAAGGAACACAACTCTTTACACAGGACAAAGCACGTTCTTGTTTGCTCAGTGCAAACAACTTTTGCTTTTTTGTCCACATCTGCAATTTCATAATGCAAAATGAGAGAAGGTTTTACCCTGACCAATCTTCTTAGCCCTCATGTCAATGTCCTTTAATTTGCCTCCTTACAAACAAAAGGATGTTGCACAGTCCTGTCAAAGAGGAACTGCTTGCTGACAAGCATTGGATTTAAAGTACTGTTTAGGTAAATAAATCATGATTACAGTCAATTAATTGATTATGTTCCTGTCTGTGAAATATCCTATTTATCCAGGATCCACAAAAGGCAACTCATTAGCCATTAGCATAAACAAAGAGTGAAAACTAGGAGCTGTAGCTAAGGGGGACTTTGGAAGAGGTGCCAAGAAAGGGAAAATATTGTCTGTTTGAAAAGCAGTGTCAGGGATGAAAGCTCTTGTGACAATGCCTTCTTTAACTGGCAAGTGCAGTGTCACTGTCACATAATTGGGACACATCAATGGATGTTCTTGAAAGGTGTTTTTAGGTGGGTTCACCTCCCCCCATCAGTACAACACAGGTTTTACAGCCAGTGCTTTTGACTCCTTCTTGGCTTTACAAGAAGTGCACCTACAAACCCTGCCAGTGGGTATTGGTGCCTTTTAACAAGGCTTCTCCCAGCATAATTCTGTGATAAGCAGCAACCAAGCTTCCCATATTTCTAAAATGGGAAAAAGTCTTTTTCCCTGAGCATGACCAGCCCCAGCTGACCTAAGAAAACGTGGAGAGCAAGGCAGAGCAGGCAGTGAGGGAGAGGAGGAGATGCTGCCTGTGGAGGGGTCGTTCTGCACTGCCTGTCTGCACCTACTGACTGACCTGAACAATTAACCTGATGAGGTGCCTGGAATGCAGCTCAAGATCAGAACACATAAATCTAGGTTTCACCAATGTAGGCATCTCCATGTGGGTCAGGAGATGGATTCAAATGTTGAAATGGAGATGTGCAGTGCTGTTTGATTTGTCTTAGGGCGCCCCACCTGTCCTCCAGCTACTGCTCTGAAAGAGTTGGACACCTGATGTGTTTCTGCTGTATCTCCTGGAAAGTCTTCTAGTTCAAGTCACCAAATCCTACCCCAGGTGTTCAAGTTCAAAGTCAATGGAGCTCCAGCAGCCAGATGGTTGGTGGGATCTGGACAACAACACAGCTCACCAAATGTAGATACCAAACTTAGGGGTTGAGCTGCTCTTGGTACTTGACTGACTGCACTGACCAGGTATCTAACAGGTATAGTGGGAGCTCAGGCAGTCAGGTCATATGAAGACACCTCAGATTGATTCTTCAGATTGATCTCATTCCTTAGACAACTCAATAACACCTTTGAGATCTTCTGGGGTACTCAAGACTGCATCCCAGAGGCAGGAATTGGGATTCTTTTCTGGGGAAATGTCAGTATTTTGGGGAAAATTCCATAATTTCCATGCTCCATCCCAGGGAGTGTTCAAGGCCATGTTCAATGGATCTCTGAGCAACCTGGTTTAGTGGAAGGTGTCCCTGCCCATGGCAGAGACAATGGAACTAGATGATCTTTAAGGTCCCTTCCAACTCAAACCATTCTGTGACTCTATAACTTTTATGTTCTTCAATTCCTATATTATGATTTGTGCCCAGCCCAGTGATAAGATGGGAACAGTGATCCATGACCATGGACACAGATCCTGACTTGATCAATGTGCCAGCACGGGGCAGAGGATTCACATTCCTCCTCTGCTGAGTAACAACAGCTGTCGTGGTTGGAAAGAAATTTAATTTTCCTCATGAAAAGCTTCAAAATGCACTTGACTTTCATTTCAAATTTTCAAAAACTCAAGCCACTGGAAGTAGCTTTCCCAGCGTGGTTGGGACTGAACTTCCTGGCAGAACAGGCTCCGAAGGTTTTTCTCCAGCTTTGCTACAGAAAAAAGCAGAACACTCAGCATGCAAAGTCATTCAAAGGCGTTTGCACAGCAAAGGCAGCATTTTCAAAGGAGCCAGAGAAAACTCAGACCCAGTGGGAGAGGGTCAACATTTCCTTTGGACTGCTTGGAAAATCCTCCCTGTGTGAGCTCAGAGAGGTGGCCCTTGTGAGAGCAAACCATGTGATTACAGAACAATGTCCCAAAAATGATTATCACTGGCGCTTGCAGGTTGGAGGCACAGAAAGATGACTTTCCCACGTGACTGGTCACAGCCCAAGGATCCATCATTAGGCCATTCTGCCTCCCCATTTTTCATCTCACCAGGTAGTTTTAATGCTAATCTGCTTAAATGCCTTTTTATAGCTGGTAGCTCGAGGCAAGTCGAGTTGAGAAACCTTTACAGCTGTACAGTCGTTTACAGGCCTGCTTTAAGACATGGCATATATTATGTATGAAGCTTTATAACAACCATCCATACCAGAGCTGATGAAGAACATGAAAGCAATACAGCACAGCTCCTTCCTACAGCACTTTGTTACAGGTGACAAGAGATAGGAGATCCAAAGACTGAGTAAAACCAGGAGCAGGAAATTACTTTCCTGAGAGACTTCTAAAGAATTTAATGATAAATAAGACTTTTAAAGCTACAGTGAAACAAAGGACTCCTTTAATTAAAGAGAGATCTGATGCCGTAAAATGTTTAAGGTTGTGTTCATCTGGCTGAGCTAGGATATATGGAGATAACTGCATCTGAAGTATTAATCCCCTTTGTAATAAGGGGAGAAAATCCCTGCAGGGACCTGGATAAGACACTCATCTCCCTCCAGGGTAAGTAGCAAATATTTTGTCTATGCTTGAGGCTTCCTAACTCCCATGTATGAGTGTTCACTCCAGTTGTGCCCTGTCTGAGTGAAAAGAAAAATGTCTCCCAGGACTGAAGCCGCCTGTGAAGCCTCTTAGTCTGGGGCTTCAGGTGAGAAGAGTCCCAAATCCAAGAAGAAACCCTGGTCTCACAGATTCCAGTAGGGAGCAGACATTCCCCACAGGATCACTACTCACATGACAAAATTAAGCAGGTACTAATGAGTTTTGCTGCAGTGGACACGCACTGCTCTGAACTTCTTTGAATTAAACCCTAAATGAGGGTGGTAACTGGGAAGAGTTTTCCTCCCAGAAGACACATCAGAGTCTGCAAAACTACCTTAGATTCACCGTGGCTGTAATCCTTCCCAAAGCACAGAGAAGTTCAAATCATCCTGCCTCCTACCCCAAAGCAAAGCTCTCAACTCCCACCTCCATTTTTCAAGGCTGATTATAAACAGAAAATCTTGCTCCTCCTGGAGTTTAATCCATTTTGCTTTCATGCCAAAGACGAGCACTAAACCTGAGTTTCATTCTTAGTGATTTCAGCCTTTTTTTATCCTGAAGAGCTTGAGAGCCAACTCCTGTAAATAGAATCACTTTCTAGCACTAAATACTTCTCATTTATACCCACAGAGCACCTGGGCCAGCTTTTCCAAGAAATTCATTTGTGTTCTCACTCCTTACCATGGTAGTCTACTCGTATAATATATACAAACTCGTATAAAGGCATTATAGGAAGTTCATGAGAAAGACACATGCAGTAATGAGACTAAATGAAAATATATGTAATGAAAGCTTGGAGAAAAAGCATTCTCACACTGGTTACGAAGAACTAATGTCCACTTTAAGTGGTATCAAGGGCTGGAGCAATTCAAAGATAATAAGGAGAAAATGAGTAATGAATCAATTTTATTGTGTGCCATTGAGCACACCTCGCTGGAAGAGAGTGCTTTGATAAAAGGGATGGATGGGAAGTGACAGCAGCAGGGACAAGCACTCCCACAATTTCTGAAGAGCTAAATGATTTCTGGAATTATTTTTGCCTCAGCCAATAGGACCCTGCTGAAAAAAATTGGGATGTTTTCTTGTGGAGGTCAGTATAGACACAGTATAGAGAACAGCACACTCTATTCATGGAGAGTGAAAATACCAATTTTATTGGAGAGACAAACTCACTTTGCATCTTTCTTGGAGGTGACTGTGCTGGCTTCCCCAGGAAGGGTGACACTTTTGCCACCCAGATGTGCATGTGCAACTTATTTCTGCTGGCACATCTCTCTTTTTCATGCATTATATTCCTAATCCACCACTCTCCACTTCACCTCTTTGGTTTGGTGGGGGTTCCAAATTCATGTTTGCCTCCACAGACTCACAGAATGGTTTGAGTTGGAAGGGACCTTAAAGACCATCCAGTTCCAACCACCTGACATGGACAGGGACATCTTCCACTGCACCAGGTTGCTCCAAGCCCCGTCCAGCCTGGCCTTGAATCCTGCTGCAGACATATCTATCCAGAAACCATAAAGCTGCTGTAATATGTTCCCTGTTGGAAATGGAGGAATATGAGCCCACATGGGCATTTCTTCCTGCTACAGCCAGACTGATTGCTGTAACCAGGCTGGTTTGGCTGTCTTCCCTCCAGGCTGAATGGCAGAGATCCATTTGGCAACTGCTGTCTTACTATTTCCTGTGTTTCAATTTTTTCATCCCTGCTTAATTCTTCAGCAAAGCACCACTGATGTCTAATTTCAGAAATTTCAATCAGTTCTGAACCTCTCTGACTAATGTTATTTCACCCCTGTGTTAACTTGTGATGGCAAGCAGATGTCTTCTGGCCTTTGGAAATCCCTGGGCATTCACAGGTTTGTGTTTCACCTGTAACATCCAGAAGTGAAGAGATGAGGAAGACAAGAACATATGTCCTACATCAGCATTAACCCAACAGGTTACCTGCTACAACAGCAGCTTTTTATTAAGGAAAGACTGGAAATAGAGAAAAAAAAACAGTAGAAAAAAGTAGAAACAACCTCTAGGGTAAGTCTGAAATAAGCATTGAACTAAAAACAATTTCTTATTGAATGGTACAAACCTATTCCTCCCAGGCAAAGAGGAAAAGTCTTAGATTTGGGCCCCCTGCCTTGAACTATGCCAAAAGCTAAGACCTCAGCAGAACTTGTGTGGGAAGATATGGCAAAAGTCAGTAGGCACAGATCTCCTTGCAGAAATTAGTTTTCCAGCCTGTGAAGTTACTATTCTGGGGCAATGAGTAAAATTTAGGCCAGCTAAAACCTTGTTTTCAACTGCATGTACCAGAGGAAGGTGATTGTAAAGCTTCATCCCTTCACTGGTGCAACACTGTCAGAAAAACTTTTCAAGATTAGATCTTGTCTCAAACATATACAGTGACTGGGCATTTGTAAATCACCCTGCATATCAATTTTCTAACAGTTTTTGTAATAAAAAGAACTTTCTGCTACGTTATGTTCATATGATCATGGAATCTTTCAGGTTGGAAAAGACCTCCAAGATCACTGAGTCCAACCAGTAACTCAGCACCACCACGTTCAGCACTAAACCTCATCCCCAAGTGCCTCATTCACACAATTCCAGGGGTGGTGACTCCACCTCTCCCCTGGGCAGCCTGTCCCAATGCCTGACCTCTGCTTCAGCGAAGGAATCAGGTTAGATGGAGCTCCCAGAAACCTGGTCTAGTAGAAGGCAGGGGGCTTGGAACTAGATGGTCTTTAAGGTCCCTTCCAAACCACAGCATTGCATGGTTCTGTGACTGGATGAGGCATCTTGTCTAGGCCATTCATCCCCCCTAAGGTCAGGAGGGTGATGAATTGGCACACAGAAGAGGCTTCCCATTGACTGGAGGAAGCCTGAGAGAGTAGCTTAGGTTAGACAAGGATTAATTTGAATCCCCTGTCAGTGTCTTGCTCATTCCAGTTATGGAAAGCAAGAGCAGGGCTGTGGGGTGGGATGGATTTGTATGATCATCTGTAACAGCTGCTGTCCTGCTCCTTCAAAGGTTTTTCTCTTCTCCTTGTAAAGATGGGAATGCAGTAAAGAGCCTTGACTCCTCTGAGATACAGCTTCTTTGGGATACAGCTTCTCTGGGATACAGCTGCCAGGCATTCCATACAGCTTTGCATCCACACGGTGCTGGGTTTGGCATCAGAGACAGAAATACAGCCTGGTCTACAAGCTGTGCTCATCTGGGCACTGGGGCTCCCCTGTAAATAGCTTTAAGGATCCTTCCAGATGCTAAGTTCAGGCATGGGGTGAGGAGACACAATTTGAAAAAGCCTAGAAAGCCAGCTTTGGCTGCAGGACTACATCTCAGAGACCTTAAAGTGCCCAAAAGCAATGCTACAGATCTTACCCAAGGCCCTGCAGCAACAGCCTCCCCTCCACACCTGAAGGAAATGGTGAGCTCAGTATGTGTACAGATTTATGCTGTAATAGTTCTGCTTAAAAAGAAGTTGTATGTTGGCTATTTGTGGCATGGATCCAGTGTTTGGGAACTAAAATGTGAAAACACATCTCCAGTAAATGGACTCTTTCAACTGCGATTGTTTTGTGTCAGATCTCATCTAAGGGTGGGATTTACAGATCTGATCTAATGCCAGCTGGAGCCAGGAAAAAGATTCCTCCTGAATTCAAAACCACAGGGCTAACCTAAGTAACCTCATCACTGTGTTCATTGCTTTGGAAAACCCCTGGATATCACAATGAATAAAAAAAAACAATAACAGCAAAGTTATTATTTTAAATAAAATGTATATTTTAGAGCAAAGTGTTATGCTAACCACCACCAGATTTGAGGTTCTCACAGGAGAAATAGGCAATGCCACCCTTTGTGACTTTTGATTCTTGCTTAAACAGATAAAGTCACTAAGAAGGGAATAAGCCTAAAAACTGGGCTGGGTCTCACATTGTGTGGTTTCCTGGAGAGGATCCTAAGGATGCCAAGGAAAGTTTGCTTTAATCCCGCCTCCATCTAATATCTAACAGGATCATTCTGGGCTTCTTCTATGGCTACGAATGACTTGGCAGTTTCCAAGTCACTTTTATCCTGAAGGAAATGTGTGCATGTTTCTCATCAGACACCAACCAGAAGAGTAAAAAACCAACAGTTTTAAGACAGTTGGTGGGGGTTTTTTTAGCAATCCCTGGGAAGAAACACTGCAGGTAGCACAGATTTTACCGAGGTTTCTAGGCTGAAGTCAGGCTTCTTCCTGAATCCTAAGAAGGCTTGTTTGTTGCGGTACTTGTTGCATCGTTTGTAATCCTAACACTATTAACACCCCTTTTCCTGCACACCCGTGTGGTTTTGTTTTTATTCTGGAAGGAAACACCCACATTAATCCAAGTGAAACTTACTCAAAGGATCAAGTTTCCTTCTGAAAGCTTTTTGGTACCTCTGAAGTTACATCATGCTCCTGACCTGTAGTTCTGCACCTGCGACTGCCCGGTAAACGTGAAACAGAGTCCTCCAGAAGGTCAGGTAGCATGTGCTGTTTTGGAAACACCCCAAGAGAGGTAACTGAATGACTGTTTGCAGCCTGAATCGCAATAAAAGCTCTGCTGCAGCTGTAAAAAATGCATTAAAGGAAGTAGAAGCGGTGTCTTAGCTATAACATTTATAAAACATCAAGGATGGCTTGTGAAGGAACCTGTGGTTTTCAAGTGCTGATGCAGAAAAGCTTGGGAGCAGTGAATATTCACCAGGTCCTGGCAAATTAGCATTTTATTTCAAGGCTCTTCATGAGCAATAGAACTCAGGGGGAAATAATCAAGGTCCTCTCTGGTTCGTGCGACGTGAATTTTGTGAATATTTAACATTTCTCCAGTTGGGTAGGTCTCCATTTCCTAACTGATCTTTTCACAAAAATAGTTACCCAGTCTTTCAGATTCTGACATCCAGCTAAAGATCTGACAGTTTTCATCCAAACCCATGGCCCTGCAGAGAAAAAGGCTTCCTTTTCCCTGAGGCAGTCTCAGGTCTGCCAGAGACAGAAGAGCTCTAAAGAACAAAACTGTATTTCATTGGATTTTTTCTCTTTACCATTTTTTTTTTTTTCCTGAGGAGGAATCTGATTCCCCTGAAGTGGAAGGGTATTCAGAGGAGTGAGATCTCCAAAAGCACAGGATTAGGACACTGCCTGTCTGTCCAATAAACAATGATGCATCACAGGGGCAGGTTGGAGATACAGGCTGACAAAAAGAAGCATGGCAGGCCAGAAAATGCAGTTCATGAGGGACTTAGGATATCAGCTCATCCATCCTCCCACCTCAGGTGGGGATTACACAGCTATCCCTGAGAGAAGACTATTGGTTGGAATCAATTAACAGTTGGACTTGATGATCACAGAGGTTTTTTCTAATCTAACAATTCTATGATTCTAAAAGGATGGGTGATCTTAAAATCCTCCAGTGGCAGAATTTTTTTCTCTGCTCTCAATAACTTTTTGCATCTCTTAACTAACCTTAGTCCTGGAAAAAGGTGTCCTATTGCCAACTTAAATCTACTCTGTTGTTCAGATCTAGGGGGTTCTGCCCAAGTCTCAACCCAGATTCAAACACTGTCTTAAGCTTGAAGGAACTTGTATCTGACCATCCCATTCTAAAACAGCTGGGGCCCAGCCATGAATCTGAAGACAGTATGCTCCCAAAATTCATCCCCATGCCAGGACATACAGAGAGAAGCTGAAAGTGTGCTCTAGTTTTTCTTTTACAGTTTGAGAAGAATATTTAATGTTCAATAAATTGATCTGAAAAGCAATTTTTGAACCTTTAAAGCAGTTCTATTCTTATCCAAAGAGTCACAAACCTAAGCATCATCAAAAACATCACATTTTGGGTTTAAAATTCTAGCACCTCACCCACGAGGAAACTTTGATCTCAGGTGATGCTTCCTGGTATTGGATTATCACAAATAATAATTAAATGTCCTACCAAAGTGATACTGCTCAGGTGTTCTAGGGATGCCTCTGGGTATGCTTAGGTGCTTGTACTCTGGTTAGACCCCCCATTTGGCTTTCTCCTGTCATCTGTTGGAGAACAGATATAGAGGATACTTCTATTTTGGTGGCAAAGTTGGTTTAAAAAGCCCTTGCCTCTGTCCCCAGCACTGCATTGTGAATTTATGAGCCCTCATAAATTGTGCCTGCTTAAACTTTCTTAGGAGTTGCTCTACACACAAGATCAGCAAAGGGATATGAGTTAAAAAGGCACCAAATCCTGTTGGTAAATCCTGTTGGCAATTGCCTGAAGGGCTGCTGCCCCCTCTGGGCCATCTCCAAGCTCTGCAATACAGGACAAAATCAGGCAAAAGCAAATTATCTGCTCTGGTGGTTCGAGTAAACTTATCTCCCTTGGTGCTGTGATGGACAAATTGTGATCCAGGGGCTACAAGGTGTCCCCAAAATGTGAATCATAGAACCGTAGAATGGTTTGGGTTGGAAGAGACAGTAAAGATGATCTCGTTCCAACCTCCCTGCCATGGGCAGGAATACCATCTCCTTTGTAGAGACGTAGGGACAACCTTGAAGCAGGAACATCATCCCATAGGGATGGTGGGACCTGTGAGAGTTTCCTCTCTGCTGTTATAGGATTTTCCACCTTTGCCTCCAGTCATAGGCGAGGGGCCACACAGAGTGAGCAGGATGTGCTCAAAGGGCTGGTTTGCACATCTGAGAGGTTTCTGCTCGAGGGAAGGGCAAAAGGGATGCTGAGACTGCCTCTTTCTGCCTTTCAACACAGCTAGGCACACACCTGAAAGCCGCTGTCCCCTGCCCCTCTGGCATACATGGCCAGGGGGAGTGGGACAAGTGATGTTTGAGCCTCAGCTCCAAGCCAAACGCAGCCAGCCAGCAATGCCACAGGCCCTGTAAGGTGGGAAAATATTCCCATTCATTCAGAATGAGACATTGAACACCTCATAATAACACAGCTAAAGCACTTACTGAAACTAGAAAAGAATTACCTTGACAATTACTCCTTGGAGTATCCTGCAATACAAAGTCCTGGCTGATAAAAAAATTAGTGTTGGCCTCTTGCTTATAAATGTAACCTGGAACAGATTGTTAAATGTGCCAGGCCTTGTAAAAATGGGTAATTCAGCAAGAATAAGGTGCAGCTACTATTTAATCAGCAGGGATCATTGCTGCTGGCAGCATGAATAAAACCTGTTCCAAGTATCAGTGAAAGAAGTTTTCTCAAGAGATCTTGTTTTCAGAAGCAATTTCTTCATCAGATGTGAAATAAAACCAGATGAGTAACTTACATGAGCATCACCCTGGAGAGGGCATTTTCATGTGTCCCCTCCAACTTGCCACAATAACCATCTGCAGACCTGCCACTGCCCTCTCCTTGTCCCCACCATTCATGCTGGGGGGCTCTGGGGGCACAAAACCCCTGAGTGCTTTGGGGGCAAGTGAATTGAAGAAAACAACGTTGTGTTGCTATAAAAAAATGGACATTCACGTGTTTGTGACTTTTTTTCTTACATGGGGCTGTGGCTGAACTTCCTGCAGCTAGACCAGACTTATTTCATCTGAGAGCTGACCACGATGGGTCAGGGGAAGATGTCCTGAAAGAGGATATTTCTGTATGCTGGCTGTGAAAGGAGCCAAGAAATATCTCAAAAGGGGACACCTGGAGCCAGGTGAGGTGCATCCCAGCCAAGATTAACTTGGGACTGGATTTTTCATCCTGTGACTGTACTAGACCTGCACTAAGGTCATCCAAGGCCATGGCAACATTAAATTAGTAGACTTAAAAAAAAAAAACCAAACCCAAAACCAGTGGGGCTCTGGTCGTGGAGGGAAATACCCCCTCCTGCACTCTTCTTTCCTTCTCAGCTCCAAGCCAGGAGCACAAAATTGAACCAAGCTGGAGCCCCTGGCCCTGTGCCGAGTATCCTGGCTGATCCCAAGCCAGCAGCTTTTCACAGCTAAGTGCCCTTGGAGTGAGGAGGCCTTGAAAAAACGTGTCCTCCCCGGGGTGTGTTTGGAAGTCAGAGCCCAGCCAAAGCACAGGCTGCTCGGTGTAAGCAGGTACCCGTGTTGTGTGTCTGACATCCCAGCTGGATGCACATGGGAAAGCACTGACATGCAGACCGTTGTCATGAGCCATTGCAATGGGCTGGATAATTCCCAGTTATCCAGAATTATTTTATTTTTTAATTATTATTATTTTTTGTCTTTTCAAGGCAGAGCGGTTCTAGTAACTTTAATAACTTTTTATAACTGTACTACACAGTTTTGCCACAAACCCTGTTCAGCCAATGACACCTATTATTCCTGCAGGTTTTTCTGAGGGGAAAACATATCCCTTTTAGTTTCTAATTCGTATTTTCTCAAATGCTCATCATTCTTCTTGCCTTTCTCCAGACTCCAGTATTCCTACATCTTTGTGTGATACCAAAACCAGGCTGAGCCCAGCAACTACTCCAAATTTGCTATAAAACATTCCAGATCACCTCCCAGAACAGGATGTGCTTCATTGCAACACTGTTTTTCCTATCAACTCACATTTTGCCTGCAGCCCTTTTACATCTCCTGATTCTCTTTCCAGCCAGATATGCCACTTTCTGCCTCCTTTCTTCCCTACTGCTCATTACATTTCATTCTGTTGCCTTTGAAACCATCCCTTCCGTTTAATGAAATAATTTCTAATTCTCGTGAATGTTTGCAGACTCTTCTATCTTGTTATCCCTGACCACATCCTAAGGGTTAATTTACCTTACCTAATTATAGATGCCCACCTCAGAGCCACGCTGATGTTTGATGCAGCAGCAAAAATCTTTTGGAGTGGCTGCTGGGGGGTTTTCTGGGGGTGGTGTTCCTGCAGAGCTCATGGGAGCTGTATATTCCATTGTTATTTACTGGGACAGCAAGACAAACCTTCCCCAAGTCAAGATACATCCACTTGTCCTCTCAGAGTAGAAAATAAAACTCACTTGACATGACTTATTCTTGTCAAATCCACATTGGCTGGGTTCTATTCCCTTATTATCCTCTAGGTGCTTATAAATTGATTGTTTGATACTTCCTAACAGTATCTTCCTGGCTACTGGAATTAAACTGGTGGGTCTCTGATTCCCATTCCCATTCCCATTCCCCTTCCCCTTCTTCTCACAGCCAGACACAGCGTTTGCTCCTCTCCAGTCCTGCTGTGATAACCCCTGAGGAGCCAGGCTTTACTCTGCCCACTTCACAGCTACTCTTGCTTAGGTTCCTTCAGACCCCTGATTTACATCAGCCTTGACTCTTCTCACCTTTTAACCTGGTCTTGCTCTGCACTATTCCTGCTCCGGTTGTTTTAAGTTAATTTCACTTGCTAATCCTTTTCTGGAGGGTGAAAAAAAGAAGTAGGTATTCTGCGATTTCCATTATTTGGTTTCTCATTCTATTTTAGATGGTGGAATATTATATTATGTTATTCATATAGAAAATTCATGGACTTATTCCATCCTTCATTTTTCTCTTGCTCTCATAAATGGCCTGGATTGGTTTTTACACCCTTTATCTCTTGAAATTGATTTGCTATCTTGGCTTTTCTGATTTTTACATTCATTACTCTTAGGTATTTTTTTTCCTCTAATTATTCCTTTACTAAATTCTGCTTCTTGCAAAGTGCTTAGTTGGTTTGTTTTTCTTATTTTGCTGGGTGTTTTTCAAATCATAGAAATATAGAATGCTTTGGGTTAGCGGGGACCTTGAAGATCATCTAATCCCAAACCTCCTGCCATGGGCAGGGACACCTTCCACTAGCCCAGGTTGCTTGAGCTTGGCCTTGGACACCTCCAGGGATGGGGCAGCCACAGCTTCTCTGGGCAACCTGTGCCAGGGCCTGCCCACCCTCACAGGGAAGAATTCCTTCCTAATATCCAATCTAACCCTGACCTCTGTCAGATTGAAACCCCTTGTCCTGTCACTCCAGGTGCTTCTCAGAAATCCCTCTCCAGCTCTCCTGGAGCCCCTTCAGGCACTGGAAGGGCTCTAAGACCTCCCCAGAACCTTCTGTTCTCCAGCCTGAAGAACCTGCCATCACAGAGCTTTGGAGGGCCCTACCCTGAACAGATGAGGGTGCACGTTCACTCTCTGAACTCTCCTGCTTGGAAAACAGCTTTGCATGAGCTCAGGCTAAAACCCACAGCCCCAAAGGAAAATTTCCCTGAGGAAAAGAACTGATTGAGATGTGGCACTGATGCAGGATGTGGGTTTAGCTGCGCTGGTGGCTGCAGCTTGCTCTGTTCATAACCACTTTTTTGAATGACACTGGGTGTAAACAGGATCCAGTGTCTCTCTGCACACCTGAGAAGAGATGGAAAACCCTGGGGGAAAAAAGCAGGGAGCCAGTTGTGGGGCATCACTATTGCCAAAATAATAAAGAAGAATTTACTAACCAGTGCCCTCAGACTCCACCTCAGAAACAGCTGAGACTTAAGGACTTCTTGCATGGGTTCAGAAAATCCAAATATTTTGAAGTGCAAATCATGCTTTTGAGAAAGCCAAGCTGTGGTTTCACGGAGGAGTGTGGAGCAGGATATCTCCCTCTTCCTGTAAGGCAGCGAAATTGAGGGGGTCCTGTTTATTGCCCTCTTATAGCCTGAGTGTTTTCACACATATGAGGCTCTGTAAACGTTTCAGCACTTGGAAATAAGGCCTCAGACAACTTTGTCCTGCTGATAAAGCAGCTGGGAGAAGTCACCATTAATTGGGCTAGAAGAAAGGGGAAGAGGCAGCATTGGCTCAGAGGGAGTCTTTGGAAAACTGCTCCCTTGGGCAAGTTCCTGATGCATCACAGATACCATCTCTTAGAGATAATTTGCAAGTTACTCATAGAAACTGAAATTTTGTTTAAGAAGTATCAGTCTTGTTTAAGTGTCTTTTTTATCCCCTTTATTTCCACCAATTGCTGTGCTGTTCCTGGGCAAATAGAGTCCAAGGCAGTTCCCAGGAGAAAAATTATCATCCAGCAATTCTTGAAAATGGTTCTTTAGCAGCAGCCTAGGAAATCTGAGAAAATGCAAAAAGTTAGAGCCTAGTAAATCTGTGCTAAGATGTGTATTTGCTTAATAGATACTTCCACGTACAGTGTGTTCAAGTGCCTTATGTAAGAGTATCAGCTTTAATATTTGATTTAGAATTTAATATAAAGGCAACTGACTGCAAAACACAATCAGATTTACCAACTCAGGGGAATGAACCTTTTTATGAAACTAACAATTACACATGCAAAATCAGCCGAAAATGAGTTAGTGAGATGAAACTTCCACCTTCCTAACTGAACTTGTGATTAAACCATGATTAAAGTCAGTGAGGTAAATGAACATCTATCAACCCAAAATTCAATTCACACTTGAAAAAAAGGGAGGGACTGTTTTTTACGAGGGTTATTTCAGTGATGTGGAATCGGCACATTGGTACCAAGGGATGTGTTGGCTCAGCTGAGGGGCTGGGGAAGTTCGGGAACAAATTGAGGAACAACCCTTCAATCCAAACTGCCTGGCACTAATGACCTTCCCAGAGCAGGGGATTCCCAATTCCCTCCTGTGTTGTAAATTTGACCTACCTGGGAAACAGGCCAGCCCCCGTGATTTTCTTGTCTCATAACATTTACCACTGTTTTTAAGGCCATTGCTCAGAGTCGTGTGATATGATGAGATTTGCAGCCTCTCTGGTTTTGTAACTAAACACAAGCTCCCACCCCTCAAAATCAGGGAGGGAAACTCCAGTGTGAGACCTCTGTGCTCCCTGAAGGTGGCCTCAAGTACAATGAAAAGAGAGAAAAAATGAAACCTGCTCTCTGGGGAGCAAATTGTAAAGAGGGGTGGGAGCAACATTACACAGAGTAGCAGAAACACAGGTTGAGGCAGTTTGAGAACCTGACCCCACCAGCAGACCCAAAATCCCACTAGGGCACCCCCCAGCTCCGCGCTCTAAACCCTGCTTGGACCCTCTCCAGTCTGGTACGCCCAAAACCAGCAGGACCTCTGTACTCCAAATCCACTGTGACCTCCCAAACCCAGCGCCCCCATCCCTGCCAGAACCCCTCACCCTGGCACCCCAGTCTCAAGCAGGATCCCTATCAACACTCCCTAGCCAAGCATCCCAAACTGTGCCAGGACCTCTCCAGCCAGGGCGACCCAAACTGTGCCAGGACCCCTCCATCCTGACACCCCAAACACCTCAGGGACTCCCTCAGCACAGCATCTCATATCCACCCTCCCCAGCCCAGCAGCCCTGTCTCGTCAGGACTACCCCAGCCCAGCACTCCAAACCTCAGCACAATATCACAGAATCACAGAATATGCTGGGTTGGAAGGACCCACAAAGACCATGGAGTCCAACTCCTGGCCCTGCACAGGACCATCCCCAAGAGTCCCACCATGTGCCTGAGAGTCTTGTCCAAATGCTCCTTGAGCTCTGTCAGGTTTGGTGCTGTGACCACTGCCTGGGGAGCCTGTTCAGTGCCCAATCACCCTCTGGATGAAGAACCTTTTTCTGATCTCCAACCTAAACCTCCCTGACACAACTTCAGGCCATTACCTTGGGTCCTGTCACTGATCACCACAGAAGAGATCAGTGCCTGCCCCTCCTCTTCCCACTGAAGTTGCAGACTGCAATGAGGTCTTCCCTCAGTCTCTTCCAACCTGACGGCCCAGTTCCCACCAGGAACCATCCCCAACCTCATCTACATCCTCATCCACATCCCCATTCCCACCCCCATCCCCATCATTATCCCAGTGCTCATCCCCATCCCCACCCTGTTTCCATATCTATTTCTATTCCCATCCTCATCTCTCCCATCCCCACCTCCAAACCCTTCCACATCCCCATCACTGTTTCCATCTCCATCCCCATCACCCTATATGCATCCCCATCCCCATCTGTCTTCATCTCTGTCCCCACTGCATCCCCACCTCCAATCCCTTCTACATCCCTATTCCTCTCCCCATTCCCATCTTCATCTGCATTCCTGCCTCCATCCCCACCCCCATTTCCATCTCTATTTCCATCTCCACCCCCATCTCCATCCTCATCCTCAGCCCCATCCCTGCCTGTCTCTATCTCTGTCCCCACTGCATCTCCAGCTTCTTTCACTTCACCCATCCTTACCGACATCTTGATCCCTGTTCCTGTCCCCATCACCACCCCAAACCCATTTCCATCTCCATCCTCATCCTGTCCCCATCTCCAAATCCATCTCCAACTCCATACCCATCTCCAGCTGCATCCTCATCCTCATGCTCATCCCTATCCTCATCCTCATTCATCTCCAGCTCCATCCCCCTCTCCAACTACATCCTTGTCCCTTTCCTCATCCCTATCCTCATCCCCATCCATCTCCCACTCTGTCCCCATCTCCAGCTGCATCCTCATCCTCATCCCCATCCCCATCCATCTCCAACTCTGTCCCCTTCTCCAACCACATCCTCGTCCTCATACTCATCCCTATCCTCATCCCCATCCCCATCCATCTCCAACTCTGTCCTCATCTCCAACTCCGTCCCCTTCTCCAACTACATCCTCATTCTCATCAATCTCCAACTCTGTCCCCATCTCCAATTACGTCCTCGTGGCTTTCCTCATCCTCATCCATCTCCCGCTCCGTCCCCATCTCCAACTGCATCCTCATCCTCATGCTCATCCCCATCAATCTCCAACTGGAATCCCCATTTCCAGCAGCATCCTCATCCTCATCCCCATCCCTCCCCGTCCCCATCCATCTCCAACTATGTCTCCATCTCCAGCTGCATCCTTGTCCTCATGCTCATCCCTATCCTCATCCCCATCCCCATCCATCTTCAACTCCGTCCCCCTCTCCAACCACATCCTCATCCCCATCAATCTCCAACTCCATCCCCATCTCCAGGTGCATCCCCATCCCTCCCCATCCCTATCCCCGCCCCGAGCGCTGCCGCGGGCGGGGCTGATCGGGGGGCGGGGGCGTCTCGGGGCCGGCTTTGTGAGCGGCTGGGGGCGGGCTGTGAAAGTTACTCTGCTCTCCCCTCCATCCCACCGCGGTCCATCGCATCCCTTTCGCGGTGCCATGGCCCCCCGCCCGGCGCACGGCTGCGGCAGCGGCGCTCTGCTGGGGCGCTTCGGGGTGCTGCTGCAGGCGCTGCTGGCTCTCTGCGCCTTCAGCACCCTCATGTGTGAGTACCGGGGGGCTGCGGGGACGATGGGTGCATGGCTGGGTGTCCCTTTCGCTCCCAAACGCGCCAGGTTTTGCCTTGAGTCCCCGCGGGATTCCGGGGGGATGTTCCCGAGCCGGCAGCTGCGGCGCCAGATGCTCCTGCTTAAAACTCCTTAAAACTCGCGTTTCCCGAGCCCTAAGCTGATGGTAATGAAGCGCCGCGGCGATAATCTGTGTAAATTGGCTGCGCGCTTGTGCGAGCCATTGCTCAGTCACTTGGAAAATTTTAATGAAGGGCAAAAGAAAACTATTGGAGTGACCCCCGTGAGTTCGCGGGGAGGGGATGGCGAGAAACGGGGCGGGTGTGTTCGGGGAGGGTGATTTAATTGCCTTGTGATGTTGTTTTGTCCGGGTTTGTTTCAGCTGCAAAGTTTTAGGGGTTGAGAGGCTTGGGGAGGGAGGATGCGAGGTTTAGGGAAGGGGTTGTGGTGAGCGAAAACAGCTGAGGAGTGAGAAAAATCACTCGGGTTGTGATTTCCAGGAGCAGAGGGAACGGGCTCACGTTACACTGGAGAGGATTTGAGTTGGGTTTTAGGAAGAGCTTCTTCCCTGAAAGGGGGATTGGAGCAGGCTGCCCAGAACAGTGATGGAGTCACCGTCCCAAGAGGGATGTAAAAGAGGTGTAGATGTGGCGCTTGGGGATGTGGTTTAGTGGTGGGTTAATGATTGGACTGGATGCTCTTAGAGGTCTTTTTCAAGCTCAGTGATTCCGTGATCCTTTGAAAAGGTGGGGGACACTAAAGTTGAAGGAGCCGAGAAAATCTACTGTTGTTTGTTTTGTGCTGCAGCTGCGCTTTGCTCAGAGCAATGCGTCGTGTTGCTACTTTTTAGGGTTAAGTGGTTTAACACAAGTTGAAAAACACGCCAGAACTCGATCTGTTTTTCTTGTTTAAAAGCCTGCGGTGACAGGGAACTGAAACTTTCAAGTTTCCTGGCTAAGTAGCTGCAGATTTTGAGGTTCTCTTGCCCCTCTCTGCATTCTGGAAAGCACTTTCAAAGGCTCCTGCGCTGTGGTTAACTCCAGGCTGCCAGAGAAAACTGCAACAAGTTCTTCCGAGCGATAACTGATACTCTTTTCCAGCTGGAGCAGCCCAGTTTGCAACATGTAACTGCTTGTGTTTCACCAAATATTGGAAGTAAGAATAGAAAAATACCGTCTTTTGTTCCTGTTCCCCTTGGTGATACGTGCATGTAGGTTAATTGTCCCGTAAACTCCATGGGGTGTCTCATAAAATGAAAGGCATTGGTAAATCATGTCAATACTTCTGTGGGTGAGGCTACATAACCCCTCCTAGCAAATCATCAACCCTGGGCTAACTGCTCTCCTCCCCCTGGTGCAAGGGCTAGTATTTCCTTGAACATTAACAGCCTCCTGGTTAATGAGGAAAAACCGAAAGTTGATCTGTGGTTTTGTTGTGAATCAGCTCAGTGACTGAGCTGTAGAGGAACTGCTGGCTGGGACCCCAAAAGCAGATGTGTTTACAGCCCTGGGATCCCAACCACAGCACCTTCTCTGGCTGCAGCTGGGCTGGTGGTCCCTAATCCACCCCAGCTGGGTCTTATCTCTGCCCCTGTCACACACTCCCAGCTGGAGGTTTTCTTGCATCTTCTCCTGGGCTGTTCCTGTGCTGATTCCTAACCCACGATGGTTGTAGTGGTCTTACCAATGGCTTTATGTTGGGCAACAACCTGCAGCTTTTGGGCTGTTTCTGGGGCTCGTTCAGTTGGCAGCCTCCTGGGAAGGAGAAGGCTCCAGGGCTTGGGAGGTATGGGAGCCTCTTGAGCTGAGTAAAAAGATTCCTGAGGAACCTTAATTGCATCTTCAGTGCATCCAGCCCAGCATCAGGCCAGGCAGTCCCTGGATAACTGCATCATCTAGAACTTGAGATGCTGCTGTCCCTGGAGTCAGCCCTTCTTTGATGATACTTCTTTCAGTAGTGTGAAATTCCTGGGTGTTTATTTATGTTGTGTTCATGACTGGTGTCTTTACTGAGACAGTTTCAGGCCAGTGTGCTCAGAGCTACAGGTCAGTGAGTGAAAACAAGGTCAGTGAGGGTGGGAAGGCATTGGAACGGCTTGTCCAGAGAAGCTGTGGCTGCCCCAACCCTGGAAG
>JAWWMP010000041.1:2967879-3031243 GCA_035047865.1 Dendrocincla tyrannina
CCCCAACCCTGGAAGTGTTCGAGGCCAGGTAGGATGAGGCTTGGAGCAACCTGGACTAGTGGAAGGTGTTCCTGCCCATGGCAGGAGGTTTGGAATTAGATGGTCTTTGCGGTCCCTTTCAACCCAAGCCCAAGCCAATGCTTTTTCTAGTCCTTCTACTTTAAAGCAGCAGCACAGCTATAGGAGCCCCTGAATTTGAATAAATAAGACTTCCAAATGATGCAGATACTATTCAGAGCACTTGAAAATATATAGAGGAACTCAGACTAAAAGTAATGTGGTGTTCTGTGAAGTTTTGCAGGTTCATAGGGTGTGCTCAGAGTATTCATGATGTGGGTCCCAAGCATGGCCATTGCAGGAAGGGTAAGTTTATATGTTTCTGTCAGAAGAGTTTGTGTTTCTTGGAGCCATGGAGAGATTTTTCTCCTGCCAACCTGATAGGAAAACCTGACAGAGGAGGAAGTTAGATTGGAATGATTGAATGAGTAGGGTGGTTGCTCCCCATTGCAGTGGGGTATTGAAATGGGTCTTTTGTGTGGTGAAAACAGGACCCAGAAGCAGATTGTAGGGAGCCAGCAAAGCTGTTTAGTGGGGTTATTCCAGTTTGTCAATTACCATGAGCAGTAGTGATGACAGAATTCATTTCAGCTTATGAACACTGTCCTGCTTTTCCAGCAAGAAGGTCTTTAAGGTTGTAGTCAAGCCTAATTCCAGTATGGTCCAGGGCTTGCTATTGCAGCCTTGCCTCATTTGGTAATCAAATGGCAAGGAGGTGTTATCCTTTCCACCTGCCTGGGGTGTCTTTGGAGGCCCTTTGGCTGTAAGGACACCTGTTGGGAGAGCTGGGACACCTACCCTTGAAAGCAGAGGCAGTGAAGCTTAGCAGCTGTGTGTGTGTGGCAATCTGGATTCCTGTGCAAGAGCTTCCCCCTGGGGAGGTCATGACATGGAGGAGTGTGGCTAATTGTGCAATCCCATCTGAAGCAGTTTGGAATGCTTTGCCTTTGAGCATCGCTCATCTGAGTGGAGGAAGCCTGTTGCAGTCACCTCAGCTGCAGAGGGAGGGTGTGATTTTTTTGAGGGCTGAGTTCCTGCAGTTGCTGCTATTTGTTCATTTTTTATTTTTTTTAGGAAGGGGCTGTATAGTAGCAAAAGTTGTCCAGGTTTGCTCACTGGACAGCAAAAGAACTTTGAAATGAGGGGAGATACTCTGTACAAATTATAGCCCTTTTTGTGGATTAACTGGAATGCACAAGAAACAGATTTTGGGAGTTGAGGAATCTTTTTTCTCCATTTTGAATGGAAAAAGTTTTCATTGTGGCTGGTGTACTTATTTTCTACCCCATCATAAACAGTGTAGAGGACATGTAAGAACATTTATTTCTCTCCCAACTTTCTCTCTTCCTGAAACTGTCTTGGCAACCCTCTGAGCTCCAGAATGAGATTTAGTAGCACCTGTGCTGTAGGTGTGAAAATAGACTTAGCTTTTGAAGAGTGTTCATGGTACCAGGCAAGGAGAGCTGCACTGGACTGAGCTCCACAGCCCACTTCACACAGTGAAATCTGGTTTTCAGCTTGTCTTTTGAAAGTGTCTTAATCCTGCCTTGTGTGATAGCAGTGTCCCTCTATCTCCTGCACATCTTCCAGCATACCTTGCCTTGAGCTTAGTCTGAGCAGGCAGAGCTGTTGGCAGTAGGGACCCTGGTGCTGACTCCCCAGGCAGGACTTGTGGATGGAGATGCTCTGTTGGCACCTGGGATGGTGTTTTATACACTGGGTCCGGTAGCTTGTCCTGAAACAGGATCACAGAATAGGAGTTTGCCAGACTGACTGTAAAAGGAGTAGCGATTCTGTGGTAGAAAACAGGTATTAAAGAACATCAGAACTATCCCCTTGCTCAATGGTCTGTGTTTCCCTGGTGCCTGTGGACTTACCAGCTGACCTCTCAGTGGATTTTTCTCATGGATGGTGGGCAGTTGGTTAGTGAAAATGGGAGACAGCATCCTGGTGTATGGAAGTGTCTGAACCCTGAGAGGGACTGGTGGAAGCCGTGGTACCCATCTCCATCAGATAAATCACTCTTAACCCACCTTTTGTGACTTCTTTGAAGGCCCTGTAGTGATAGAACAAGGGGTAATGGTTTTAAACTGAAAGAGGATAGATTTAGATTAAATAGAATAAGAACGTTTTTACAATGAGGGTGCTGAAACATAGAAACAAGCTGCCCAGTGAAGTGGTGGATGCCGCATCGCTGGAAACAGTGAAACATCACGTTGGATGGGGCTCTGAGCAAGCTGGTCTAGTGGAAAGTGTACCTGGCCATGGCAAAGGACTTAGATTAGCTGACCTTTAAGGGACTCTTCTAATCCAAACCATTCTGTGATACTACCCCAGTGCTAAGTTCAGGCTTGTTGCTGCACATAGTTTGAATTGCTGCACTGTTTTGGGGCTGTGTGCTTTCTGTTTCATGTTTTGATTTTACACTGAAAATATGACGGTGGGTGGAAGTGTGAATTTGTGTCAGGAAAGAGAAGGAATAAATAATAGAGCACTTGATCTGTCCAGATCTCCATTCTGTTTTGAAATAAATCTGCTCAGGTCTCAAGAGCACTACAGGCTTACTGTGCCCAAGACAGGCTCTGCTGACTCTGCTTCTTCTCAGGAAAATATGTAACTGTGTGATTTTGATTATTCACACACATGTGTATTTAAATTCCAACTTTGCCCCTGCAAGTCCTTTTCCCTCTTGGGGGAAAAACAAAGCCACAGAGGTTAACTGTGTCTCTGGCACTGAGGAGCACTGGGCTTTGCTGCCTGTAGCGGCCAATTTACATTTAGGGTTGTGGGTTAAGCACCCAGCTGCATATGGCAGGACTCTTCAGAACGTTTTTCTTCTGCCTCAGTTCATCTGAAAACTGACTGGGCTTGAAAACATGTGTTATGCTTTGTAGGCTGGAAGGTCTGTGCAGCCCTCAATGTGCTTCATTAAGCTGCACACAGCTCTGCACAAAGCTTTTGAGTTTCAGCTGTGGATTACCCTGACCCCTTCTTGGCCGTCACCTTTGGAACAGCTAAACCCTGTGGCTGGGCAGGGACTGGGAGGTTCCTGGTTTCTGAAGGAACAAATGGGTTGGGTGAGCTGAGAAATGAGCTGGCAAAGTAGGGCTGTGTGAGAAGTTCTCTCTAATCCATGGGCAGTGGAACACCTTGCTGAGTTGGTTCTGCAACACGTGGTGAGCAGTTGATGTTGTAGGTGACTGAACTCCACAAAAAACTTTACATGGAAACTAGTCCTCTGCAACTAAGAGGTGGAGCAAGTAAAGCTTTAAGGAGTCTGTTAAATTTCCAGCTGTTTTTTTTAACCAGCATTTGTCAGAAGACTGTAAGGCAGATAGATTTTAATGATTAAAGGTAGGGTTGGATAAAATGCTATCTTGAATGTTGAAAGGGGATTGAAACTAGGCCCCTTCCAACCCAAACCATCTGTGGTTCTATGATAACTACCTGTCCAGTTGCATCACTTCATTCCTCAGGTGTTGTTCTCTTAATGATCTTGGGTCTTCTGGTCTTAACTGTATTCTTTCCTTGTCTAAACTCCATTTTGTAAGGGACTGACATGAAATATAGTGATGCTTTGTGTGGGGAGAGTCACTGTGGCCTCTCCCAGGGCGTTCTTCATTTGAGTTGGATCACATTCCCCACCCAGGTCTCCTAGAAGATCTGTTGTGTCATCACATAATCTCTGTTCTCAATGTACAAAGCATGACTAATGGTTACCTCACAGCTTTGGGTTGTGACCACCTGGCACCTGATTGTAATGACAGCTCTACAAATCTGCACAGAAATAAGAGACAAAGGGTAGAGCTTAAAACTGAGACCTGTGCCAAAGTACTCTGTGGCCTTCATTTGGGCAGCTGGAGTCTCCAGAAGGATGAATATTCTTGCTGAGGGCTCGAATATTCTAGCTGGTGGATGGTGTCCCTGTCTGTGGCAGCTGGGTTGGAACTAGATGATCTTTAAGGTCCCTTTCAATCCAAACCATTCTAGAAACATAACCTCTGTTTCGGTTCTTTCCTTAAGGTATTCCCTCTTTGCTATGTTCTCCTAGCACTGGTATAAGGGGTTTCGGGAGGGAATGCCTAAAATACACCTAGTGCAGGCCAAAGGGTGTCAGTCAGGAGCTGTCTGTCTCATTAAACCCCTGACAGGTGTTTTGAGGAGGGAAAAGCAGGACTTTTGCTGCTCCCTGGACTCATGGGGAAGTGCATGTCTCACACTGATCTGGCCAGCAGCAAACAGTGGCTGCTGCTTCCTGCCATTGTGTCTCGGGTCGAGCTGTCTGAGGAGCTGCAGGCTCAGCCTAAGAATAGTGCAGACCCCTGGGCTTTGACTCTGTATCCTGCATGTTGGCTTCTTTCCTGCCTGGGGCTGGAAAAAGCCTGGGAAAGGGTGTATCCTCCAAATTCGGCCGAAATGTGTTAGCGGGGACTGTACTGCCTATAAATAACACGGAGGTTGGTCAGGGGAAGAGCTGCTATTTCCTCCCTGGTACTGTAGCTCCGAGTCCTCTTCTGCACAGGCCAGAAATAAAGTTCTGACCCTCTTGCCAGGGGGATGTGGCCCTGGAGATGGGTTTTATAGCAGGCAATTTAGCTAGTCCCTTTCTTAAAAGCAGGTGACAGCATCACAACCTCTGGTGGATCTTTCACAATCTGAGTCTCTTAACGCTCCTAGTAGTGCTTCTTATATCAAGCTCGCTTTCAGTATTCATCCCCTGGGCCTGTTGCTGGGATATTTTGGGTCAGGTTTGCATCCCTGTAAATCAGATCCAAAAAGCTTGGTCTGTCGGGTCAACATCTCCTTTCCAAACCTCAACTCTTGAATCCTGTGGTTGATTGCAGTAAGGTTTACCAAGGAAGTGGTCTGACTCTCAGCCAAGCATTTCTAACCATCTCCTAAGGAAATAAGTTTTCCCCTATAATTTTGTAGAAACCTGACCGGGTAGCCTGTTTTGCTGATTGGCAGCTGGTTGATCCTAATTTTGCTTAAATTAGGGGGTTTATTTCCAGGAGGGGTCAAAGGCACCTGTGCCCATGCACAAATCAGTAGCAGATCTGTAGTGTGGGGTCAGGGGGGATACAGGGATGATGCTCAACCATGAATGGGGTGAGGAACAGCATGAGGAAATTGGGGGGTTGCTGCTGAGTTTGTCTTAGTTATAACTGGAGAATTTGTATTTAAAACCAAAAGTAGACTTTGATTGCTGCAAGCTCAGGTAACTTCAAGGTGGTTATACATGTCTAGGGCAGGCAAAGCTGTCTGTCCCCTTTCTGTTTCATCAAGAGAACGCTATATTACCTTGGAAAAAATAGTAAGACTAGCTGTCATTGTGCTTTTATCTTCTACTTTTCTGACTGTTTACAGTTTCATGTTGAAAGGCTCCTCACGAACTTTTTTTAACATTTCACTGGTTCTTACTCAGATGTCAGCTACCACCCAGCCTGGTGGTTCTGGGGGAATTTCATGCTTCTATGGTCTTTATTGTCCTTGACTGAAGAGGAAGGGCTGGGTGGGAAGTATTTTGTTTCCTGCCCTACCCTTTCTCAACCACGGGCAGGGTATGTCTCTCAGATCTTCCCTTTTGGTTCAACTTCACAGCTTTTTGTCTGCAGTAGCTGAAGCCAAGTAGGGGTGGAGTGGGAACTTGTGAGGACAGACCCTCAGGAAGGCAGGCTATCAGTGGTGTTTTCTCCTGTTTAATGGGATACACTTAGGTCTCCTTCTAGCTTGTACAGAATTTTGGGATCATGGAATGGTTTGGGTTGTAAAAGACCTTAAGGATCATCCAGTTCCAACCCCCTGCCATGGGAAGGGACACCTTCCCCTAGACCAGGTTGCTTCAAGCCCCATCCAAGCTGGCTTTGAACACTTCCAAGTGATGGGGCATCCACAGCTTCTCTGGTCAACCTGTGTCAGTGTCTGATCACCCTCATGATGAAGAATTTCTTCCCAAGATGTGCAGTAGTGTTGCTTCTTTGCACAAGCCAGCATGCTTTGCACGTGGACAAACTGAGAAGGGAAGCAGAGTTAAAATAATCTTTGCTGTTGCTGGGAGCACTGTTGGGAAGACAAATTCCTCTGGTCTGTTCTTCCCATTTTCAATCTAATTGGGTGGAGGTTCCTCTCCCGTTTTGTGCAGCTCTGTGTGCACTAAATTGAATTTTGAATTGGTTTTGTGTTTAAAAATTTTAGTTGGTTGTGGGTGCTAGAATTTCAATATCACACATTTCTTGTTTGCTTGATGCATGCACAACTTTTCTCAGATCAATCCACCCTTAAGATTTATTTTATCTGAGCCATGGTAGCAAACCCATGCCTACAGCTGGTGGAAAACTGTGTTGACCCCAGTGAGTGGAAACATGTTTTGAGAAGAGAAAAGGAGACTTCAGCCTTTTTCCACTGTCATTCAGCTGAATATGTGCCTGCCATGGCTTGGCTCCCTGCAAGCCTTGGAAGAAGAGAGGGATGCTTTCCAGTCACTGTTCAGTCTGTTGCTCCAGAACCCTTTTGTACTCCCTCACAGAGGATTCCATCATCTCCTTGAGTTTTCTCAGACCTGGTGCTGCTTTAGTGTGGATTTAACATCACCCCTAACCTCTGGGTCACAGCTACCAAATGACTCTGCTCCCTGTTAAGCTCCAGTAATCTTGGCTGGATTTCTGGTTTAATTTGGAGACAGCCTGCTGCACTCTGCACAGTAAATGCCCTATTAAGCAGTTAATTATTTCTCTATAATACTAGCTTTTATCTTTAATACAACAGTTCTACTGTCTCTGATAATTACACAGTCTCAGATAACTCTCTTAAATCTAATGAGGCATGACAAGCTGTGTTCAACAAGGCACCACACCATTAACTTCTTACCTCTTACTTGTCATCTTATCACACTGAATTACTGTATTTCTAGCCTGAGTGGCTGTGGATGCATAACATGTCACTTCTCATTAAGAAAATAATGAAGATCATCCCTGGTGCTCTCGTGGTCAGCTTAGTGGTCAGCTGGCTTGCCTGGTGGCCTGAAGACCCTTCCAACACCTGCTCTGCAGCATCATGGTCTTTGCTCATGAGCTGAGGCTTGGTTTAAGTACTTCTGGCCACTCAAAGAGCTTGGTTGGTCCATGGGTCTCATGCTTGTGGGTCGGTGAAATGAAAGTGGCCCTTTGAAGGGCATCAGAGATGACAGACCTTGTCTATACTGATGGAAGTCATTGCTGGAGGGAGATCTCAGGGTAGTATTCAGCTGGATAAGAGAAAACAGGCTTTTGTAAATTTATTTTGGACAGGAATAGGATACAAACTGCTGCAGCAGTTCTTGGTATAACTTGATTGATGCTTTGTTACTCATTAGTGGCAATAGCTGATCAGGTCATTGAAGTGCTGGTTTTCTGTGGATTTGAGTCACACCAGAAGCCCTGCATGTGCCTGACTGAAGTCCTGGGGTTAGGGAGATCATAGAACCTTGGAATGGTTTGGTTTGGAAGGAACCTTGAAGATCATTTTGTTCCAGTCCCCTGCCATGTGCAGGGACACCGTCCACTAGACCAGGTTGCTTCAAGCCCTGTTCAACCTGGCCTTCAACACTTCTAGGGATGGGGCAGCCACAGCTTCTCTGGGCAACCTGTTCCTCTCAGATCCTCTGGTCCTGTCAGCTGCAAGGAGGAGGTGGCTTTAGTGCCCTGCTGAGACTCAAAAGCCTACCAGACATTTGGACTGCATTGTTTGACTGTCACTACTGTAACTTGAAGTTGCCTGGAAGAACTATTAGGGCTGGTAGGTAGTGATGAAACCTCCTAAGCTTCCCTTAGGTCACCTCCCATGGCATGGGAATGCTGTTGCTGAGGGATTCCCGAAGCACACACCTGTCTCCAAACACCTCTGCTGTTCTTCCTCCTGACCCATGGGTGCATGTCTTGCCTCTGGTTAGCTTGCATCCAGGTCATAGCATAGAATCATGGAATCATTAAGGTTGGAAAAGCTGTCCAGGACTGAGTCCATTCTTTAACCCAGCACTGCCAGGTCCACCCCTAAACCATGTCTCTTGACATCCACATGTCTTTTGAACATTTCTAGGGACAGTGATCCCATCACTACTCTGGGAAGGTCCTTTGGCGTTTCTCAGCTCTAGACTTGCAAATGCTGAGGGTCCTGCAGGATTTTGTGGCTGCTTCTGCACTGAGGATTGGTGCAGAGTGCACACGTGATTCAGCTCAGCTCTGCTGGTTAATGTAACCTCTCTAATTCTCTTTGCAGTAAAACGATTTAAGGAACCAAAGGCAGAGAGGCGTCCCTGGAGGATATGGTGAGATTTTTCATTTGAAGCTTGAAAAGACCGTACATATATTATTATTTTCTCTTACACTAACAGTCTTCTAGGGCCCCTGTGTATCCTGCATGGCATTTAGTTGTTAAATGAAATGTTCTGCTGCCGCTTCCCAAGGAAACCTCCATAAAGTAAGTGGTACTCCCTAGAAGTAAAATCCCCTGCCTGGCTCTTCCAGAAAGAGCTTATGGTCCCTGTGGGTGATTGAACCAAGGGTTATGGCCCTCTCCAATATGCTGGCACACCAGCACACAAGCTGCCTCTGACAGGGTCAGATTTTGGTTTTAAATTCATTTAATCCTTTTGGTGTCCCCTGACCCAGCCCAGACATAGGCCAGGCAGCACATTTGGCTCTGTGTTGATGGGAGGTAGCTGGGCATTGCTGTTTGCTTCAGACACCTCTACAAAGCTTCTCTGCATTGCAGGATTTAGGGGCTGCTGAGAGGTGGGTGTAGGGGTGGGATCAGCACATGGTCAGGCTGGCTTGGCAGCAGGAGCTCCAGCCAGTGTGAGTGATGAAAAACCTGCAAGTGACCTCAGTTTGGTTCTGTATCCAAAATAATTTGGGAATTAAGTCCAGTTCTGTGTACAGGAGCAAAAATTGTAAGTGGCTGAACACATTCCCTGCACCTACTGCTGGCTGGAGAGGCTGAGCGGGAGGGTGAAGTGCCCTTTGCTGCAGGTCTAAGCTCAGCAGCAGACCTGCAAGGCTGAACTACTGTGTGCTGAAGTGAGATTTAGTTTTTTAAAGTATTTGGAATTGGCCAAACAGCCCTTTAACAGCATATACAACCTCTCAAGCATCAGGAATGCATCCTGAAGGAAAGCAGATCCATGTGGGCCCTTCACTTGGGTGGCTGCTGCTGCTGGTGCTCCAGGGCACAAATCTTTGTCTTTTTTTTTTTCCTCTCCAGGTTTTATGATACCTCCAAGCAAGCAATAGGTGCCCTCTTCATCCACTTTGCCAATGTTTTCCTGTCAGATCTCACTGAAGAGGACCCTTGCTCTCTGTAAGTACACAAATCACTTGTGTTTATTCCCTACATCTGTTAAAGGAAGAAGCACATTGGGAAGGATAATACGGGGTGGAAACCCTACTGAGCTTGTTTTTGGGGTCTGGGTTGTCTTTTTTGCAATCTGCTGGTCCTGCCTGGGAGATTTCCAAGGCAGACTTCAGACTTAATGTAGAAGAATCACCTTTACTTCAGCCACTTTGCATCTACAAACTTCATTTCAGAATCAACCTCATCTCATTTTGAGAAACTACTCTGGGTTTCAAAATGCTGCTGGCAACTTTCTGGCCTGTCTTGTTTTTATATATTAAAGTGCTGCACCTTGATATGTTTCTTTAAGCAGACACAAGCTTGGCTCAGGCTACATAAACCTCCAAAATGATGTATTGTTGTTTTTTTTTAAACAGACACTGTTTTAAAAGAAACCCTTTCATGCTTATGCTGCTGCCTTTGGGTGTTTTGTTTATTTTTAATGTGAGTTTTATGTTCCCCTGTGCTGCCTGACTTGTCATCCTGAACCAGGCAGCTTAAAAGCCTCCAGCCCTGTCCCTGGGCCTTGAGGCTCATACACTACATGTCCTGCCTGAAATAAACCACCAGAGCCTCATGTTTGTATTGAATGCTCTGATTTCAGCAGCTGGAAACTGTAAAAAGCCAGTCTGAGCCTTTGGATGTAGAAAAACTTAATGTTACACTTTCAAAGTGGATATCAAAAGCAGACTTGTTTTCAGTTTCTTGATTCAGGGCAGTATTGAGTTTTGGAAAAGGAAATGTTCATTCCTGTAGCTCTGTGCTTGGCATTTTCTTCATGCTATAGAAATCTGGCAGAAAGTATTGCAATAATGGAAAACTGCACAAAACCCACTAGTTTGAGATTAGTTTGTTGGGTTTTTTTCCCTCTGGCTCTCATTAAAATACCAAGCCCTGGATTAGACCTTGGACTCTGCAATCCCCAGAAGGTCCCTTGTGGGGGGAGTCTCCTGCCTCTGGTGTTCTGTCCAGTGGCACTTAAACATCCAGAGCTGCAAAGCAAATCTGTCAAGCCCAAATCTCTTGGTAGGGATGGGTTCAGCTCCTGGATCTGCAGTGGAGACCTTGAACTCAAGGCTTTTGGGGACCTCAGGGTGGCTGCTGCTGAGCCAGAGCTCATCCCCTCTCCCAAAACCTGTCTGTGTCTCTGCTTGTAGGAGCCTCTTGCAGCTGCTCAGTAAAATGGACTTTTTGCCTCTTCTGCTGCCCAATTTGTAGAGCAGCTGTGGTGTCCAAAAAGCTGCCACTTTCTTGTATGAAATTGCAGAACAGTTTGGTTTTGCTTCCCTTGAAACTTGGGATTTTGTCCTAATAAGAAAAAAAAAAAAGACACGAATGGAAAGCAGCCTTTTTGGGGGATAACTTTTAAGGAGGTCTAGCCCAGGAAGTATTTAATGCTATAAGAATAAATGAGCAAGACCAGAGAGTTGATGGAGCCTGCTGCCTTCTCTTTTAAACAGGTTTTTAAGCTCAGAAATTGCTGGTAAGGCTGTAGAAAAATCCAATAAAAGAGAAAGGAAATGAGCTTGAACAGTTAAGTGCAGTTATTTAAAGTCTTGGGGTTTTTTATTGATTCCCATACTGAAATTTAAAATTTTGAATAAGACCCAAGAACACAGCTGAAACCTGCATTTTCTTCTGCTTTTAGCTACCTTATTAATTTCATCCTGGATGCCACGCTGGGGATGCTGCTGATCTGGCTGGGGGTGAAAGTTGTCTCCTGGATCGTGCAGCACAAGAAATACACGTACCTGGTCTTTGGGGAGTATGGTAGGTGTCACCTTGTCACCTCCTCTGCACAAAGGTGGCTGCTGTGATCCCACCTGGGAATGGAGAGAAGAAAATGGCAAAATTTTGGGGGCTAAATTACGTGAGCCTTCTGATATCCCTTCTCTAAGGAGCTCACAGAGTGTGGTGTGCAATGCTGGTCATGGGTAGCTTTCCTTGCCATGCACACTTGAGTGTAGCAGGTTGGGGGTGAAAGGCTGAATGTTTCCTTGGGTGGATAACATACCCTTGGACATGCATATGATAAATTGAGGTGGTTGGGAGTGATGACTTCTGTGGGGTTCTTCCCTGGGTTTTTCCCCAGCCTCTCCTTTGAAAACATGGAGTTGTCCTTGCGTGTCCCTTGAGTAGGTGCCAGCCAGGCACAGTGTAGCCCCAAAACTGAGTTCTCAAGTCTGGTCTCCCTTCTTAAATTCCTGCCTCGAGATAAAGCTCCTCGAGAAGCTCCTCTCAGTCAGCCCCACTAGAGGGTAGCAGTTCCCTTCTGAAAGAGCGGAGCCAGCTTCCAGGAAGGCAGAGCTTCTCAGGCTTCAGGAAAGGGAAAAAATAATCCTTTGCCTAGTTTACATTACATCTAATGTACAGATGAATTCAGTCGTACTTGAGAAAATACATCTTGTTCATACAAATTGCATTCTCACCTTTAAAACCTTAATCAGTGAGTCTGTTCTGAAGTTAGTCTTGTTCCTTTGTATTTTTAGTAGCTGGTCTGATAACTGAGCTGGTGAAACTTGAGCTGAACTAGGATGAGTTTGGAGGCCCCACTGACTTGTGAACTTACTCAGGCTCACAGTCAGCATGTGTAAATGTGGCAGAGGGTCAGTGGGATGGTCAGGTTTGTGAGACAGCAGAAGCAGCTACAGACTGGGGATGAGATGGCAAAGATGGGTTGAAGTGATGGGATGTGGCAAGGCTGGCTCTTCTCAGACCTGAGAGTGGCTTTAAAGGCTGCAGTGATCTCCTGAGCAGGTTCAGCATCCTGACAGCAGGAATTTGATGGGGGTCTACCTTTTTTTATTTTCCTTAGTGGCTCGTCCTTTATAATACCTAAAGTCAGACGAATGAGGCAGCAGAAGAATTCAGATATTCTTGGTTCTGGGACTGGTGTTTTCCCCTGTTTGAGCAACAAGGGATGTAAACCCAACCACAACCATCCCAGGGCACAGCTTCAGCTCCACGTGCCACGTCTGCAGTTGAGCAGAAGCAAGGAAACATTAGAAGTGTATTGGCAGAGCAGTGATGAACTTCTGTTGAGCTGTAGCTGGCCCCTCAGTAGGGCTGGCTTAGACTACAGAAACTGCTCACTCCTCTGAGAAAATCTTGCTTCCATTAGTGAAAATAAGTTTCTGCTGTTGCTTGAATTTGGTTCCTGAGTTGGGGATTAAATGTCTCATCCACGAAGTACAGTTTTTGGTGTAGGTTTCTGGCCAGAGTGACCCCAATGGAAGAGTTAGGTAGGAGCCAAGTGGCATGTCCAGGGCAATCCTGTTGCAGGGCTGGGGAAGGAAAATGCTGCTATGCTCATCTCGGGGGTTAAGTAACTTCGAAAACAGTTTGGAAGATGCTTGTAAACTTTGCACAGTTTGATACAGGCTCCAGGAATATGATTCATTTTCTGGGCTAATTGCTGTACCAGACTTGATGTTGCTTCCCTCAATTCTCCTGAGGAGCAGAAGTGTCTCTTGCAGTCGTGCAGGGAAGGAAGGGCAGAAAGCCAGGGAAGCACTCAATCCATGTTGCAAACAGCAGTCAGTTCCATTGCTCCAACCATCAGGAGGGAATGGTGGTGTCTTTGTCCAGTATAGCCAGGACCCATCTTCCTGCATCGACTTAGAGCAAACCAATAAATCTGTTGTAGCTGTGTCCTTCCATCTTGTGGTCGCATCCCTGCAGCTGATGCAAAGCCCTGCAGATGCCCTTTGGTTTGGGCTCCAGCAGTCCCTCCTGCTCTGTGGTTAGTACACCTGCCTCCACAGCCCCAGCTGGTTCTGTGACTGCAATAGCTGTGCTGGTGGGGAAACAAAGGAGAGGGAAGGGAAAGCACCTCCAGTCTATGCTGCTATTTTAAGCATCCAGCTGCCCATAACGGTTTAGAAAAATGAATTACTTCCATATTTCCAAGAACTCAGCAACATTCATTCTGAGATCAGCCTCTCTTGTGCCTGAGCTCATGGCCAAGCACTGCTGCAGCCAGGAATGTCCTGTTTTATAGCTAGTGGAGACCCAAAGGCTCCTGGATGTTCTTCCATGTTTGCCCAAAAGCTCTTGATTACTCTCTGAGCTGCCTCTGGGCACAAGAAACTGCATTTTAAAAGGTGCTGTCTCTTCTAAGGTTGCTTGGCTCCTAAGATCAAAGGTTGGAGAGGTGTATTCTTGGTACTAATACAGTTTGGGAAATGATGGTTGCCTTACCTATACTCAAAGCTAAGAAACTTCCATCCCTGGAGGTGCTGAAGGCCAGGTTGGAGAGGGCTTTGAGCAACCTGGTCTGGTGGAAAGTGTCATGGCAAGGGGATTGGAACTGGGTGATTTTTTTATTATTATTATTTTATTTTTTTTTGTTTTTTCCAACCCATTCTGTGATGATTCTGTGACACTTCACAAATTCTCTGTGCAGCATTGCTGTAGCAGGCCATGGCTGTAGATGCTCTCCCTGTAGGAAACCTGTGCAAGGAGAGCAAAGCAGAGTTTAAGCTTCAGAGGCGGTGGGAAGTGGATACCAGAGGTCTTGGAGGTGCTGCTGAGCTTATACAAACTGAGCGGGGGAGATGCTGGCTCTAGTCAGTGCATGCAGGTCAAGCCTGGTTCAGCTTTGTGCCTCACTTCCAAACTGCTCCAGTTCTCTCCTTCCTGCATTCCCATGGCAGTGAGCAGCTCCCTAGAGGGAACCTCTGGGTGGCTGCAGTGTCCTGGAGTTTTAGTTGTCTAAGAACTCTCAAGCATTACTTTAGAAATGCTCCAGTATTTCTTTTAAGTAAGCAAATATTCTGAATTTGCAATAAAAGGTAGTTTTTTGCAACGTGCAAATAAATTTTTCTGGAGGACCATTAAGAAATGAGGGGGATGAAAGGAGAGTGTTCTCACTGGAAAAGGCCTCTCTGGATGCCCATCTGGATGTTGACTTGTGTGTGACTGTGTTTGTGGTCACTGACTATCTAAGCCTGATTCTTGGTGCTCATTCAGTGTGGAAATGGAAAAGCATATTGCTTGGAAGCCTTTAAAGTCTGTTTAGTGGCTTGTTGAACTCTGCTGGTCAAATTTAATTCTAGGAGAACGTGCTCTGTGCCAGCTGCTGAGTTTAACTGAGGACCTGTGTAGGCTGCTCTTGGCCCTGTGGTAGTGTTGTACAAAATTTCCATAACAAATATTCCCACGTCCTAGAGCAGCCAAGGGAGCTGGCTGCTAATGCTTGAGGAAATACAGCTGAAAATAGCTCTAACCTGAGGGGCTGTCCTGTCCTCAGCCTGCTTGGCCTTTCCACCCCTGAGACTTGGGGTGGTAAAGTAAGGAAAGGACCGGGGACCATCCTTCAATGGTGTGGTCAGGTCCCTTGCTCTGAACAGGGGTGCAAAGCTTTGAAACTCCTGGATGTTTGAACTCCTGGATGACAGCAGCAGTGTCTACCCCACTGCAGCAGCAGCATTTCCACAAACCAGTGATTCCACTGGTGTGGCACTGCAAACTGGGGGCAGATCCCAGCTGTGCACTTGCTTTTTTCCACTTCAGCACTGCAACAGGCTGCCCAGAGGAGTTGTGGATGCCCCATCTCTGGAAGTGTTCAAAGCCATGTTGGATGGGGCTTTGAGCGATCTAGTCTAGTGGAAGGTGTCCTTTCCAACCCACACCATGCTATGATTCAGTCATTTCAGTTCAAAACTTGCCAGAGAGTGTCTGGGGTGTCCACCAGACCCATCTGGCTGCTCTGGTGCATCATGTCCACATCTGTGAAAGCCTGTTCTTGCCCTCCAAGTGAGCACTTTGTGCAGTTCAGATGTTTCCTGCTATTTCTTCCCCTCCTCTGTACTTGGCATTGATAACTAGATCCCTTGGATTTGGAGGTACCATTTGAGTATGCCTTGAAGTTTTTACTTGTGACCCGGCACAACTTTCAGTGCTTTTAAATATTTGCCTTTCCTCAAAACCCCTGAACCCTTTGCCTTGGCTGTGGTTGAGCTTTTTCCTACCTGCTCTGTGTGCACACAGTCCCCAAAGGACTGTGAATAAAGCTGTCTGGCAGTAACATGTGGGCTGTGCTGACAGCTTGGTGCATTAGGCAGCTGGATTAAAACTAATCCTGTTGTGTGGTAACAACTCAAATACCTCAAGCAGTGCTGCTTTTGCTCTGCCAGCAGTTGGGCTCCCACGCACAAGTGGAATATGTGAGACACGTCCATGTGAGGTTCCTGCAGGCACTAGTGGTCCTTGGGCTGCTCCAGGGAAGTCTTACTGATTCTGGGGAGCACCAGCAATGTTCTCGAGGAGGATAGTCAAAATTCAGTGTGTGCATCCTTTAGGATGAAGGTGAAGGAGGATGTTAATTTCTGTCAGGGTGGGAGATGGCTGTAAGAAGGTTTTAGCAAAGGGTGTTCATTAAGCTTAAAGGAGAGGCTTGTGATAGACTCAGCGTGTAGAGTTGAGATGTCCTGGGTTACCTTCCAGCTAGAACTGGGGACAAGAAACTGGGAGAGTTCAAGAGGAGTGTGATACACACCTAACAGGTGTGATGTGGAGCTTGCAAATATCTTTTGGACCAGTTTCCCACTCTCCTATAAGGAAAAGGAAGCTCTGAACACAGTGAGGAGGAGGACATCTATTTTATTTTAATTTATCTTTTCTAACATCCAGGTAGCAGGTTAGTTTTTGCTGGCTGGCAATGTGGTCTGGCAGAAAGTCTTGCAGGCACTCTTCTAGATTGATGTAATAGAATAAGACTTCCTGTAAAAAGAATCCTTTCCCACCCATGGGGCAGGCCACTTCTGGATAGCACTTGATCCATTAAAGACATGAAGTTGTATCTGAGGATGCCTCTGGCCATCTTGCTATAGAAAGCCAGCATCAACATGAAGTGTGTGGTCAGCTGGGATCAGCTGAAGCCTTCCAGCCTTGCTTCCTTGATGTGGAAGGAGGATGTCCATTTATGTCTTGTGGGCTTGTCCAGGGACCACACCAAAGGCTTCCTTTTCCCTGATGAGATGCCAGAAGATGATGACTTCAATGTTCCTGGTGTCAGTCAGAATTAGATGTCTTGGTGATGAGTTAGACCTGGATGATGGATACCTTGAGGTGGATCAGTGGTCCTCAGATATTCCAAACCTGCTGAGGTAAGAAGCAACAGATGTACTCCCTGGTGAAGAGAAAACCAGCCACTATCTTGCTATAGCTGAAGTACTTGTAGCCCTTGGGCCATCCTAGTGTTTCATTTTGATCTTTGTCTTGAGTTATTTTGGTACAGAATAGCCTGTTGTCCTTGAAGACCAAGATGAAGTAAGAATAACTTTGGAGATACCCTCTCATAAACCCTGTCAAGGGGTGGAAGTTCAGTCTTGTCTAAATCTGCCCTCAAGAATGTTTTTTGGACTATGGGATGAGATGTTTCTGTACAGAAATCCAAAGCTGAGAATGGAAAAATAGGAAGAGTTGAACTTGGTGATCTTAGAGGTCTTTCTCAGCCTAAACAATTCTATGGCTCGATGAAGAGGTTGCAAAACAGCGACAATTTTGAGCTGCTTAAGGTGATAGAGCAGATGGGTATATCTGGCCTCTTTGTATGTCTATGGGTCTCTTTCCATATCCTTCCACTGGACACATAAGCACTGCTGATGTCCCTCTAACTGTGAAGATTCACAGCATTTTCTGGAGGTGATGCAGAAAAGGTTAGAGCAAGAAATATTTGAAGCTCTGAAAGGGTGGATGTACCTTTGACAAGGTTGGATGGGGCAGGTAAGGGGTGCAGGCTCCCTGTACCACTTACACATGCCCAGTACACTTGGCCAGCAGGGCTGCCCTAACTGGGGCAGACCTCTGGTCCTGGAGAATTGGGGTTGACACAGAGGTATCTTGGAGTGGCACAGGAAAAACTGTTCCGTAGTTCTCCTTTTCTGAAGGAAACCTCAAGAGAACTCACGAGCAATTTGATGGCTTTTTTGTAAACTGAAAATAAAGGGGAAGCTTTTGGGGTGAGAGGCTGTTAACCTTGAATACATGGGCGAGTTCATGCCTAGAGTGGGTTAAGAAGCAGGTTGTCTTTTCTGGTGTCTGTGTATCAGTCTGGTTAGCCAAAACCTGCTTCAGACTGTCTAGCGCACAGTGTGCAAACCAAAGAACCTCAGTCCCCTGGTGTGATGGTGAATGGTGGTGTCCTCCTATCCCCAAAAGGGTGCAAGGGAGCAGGTATTTGGGAGAGAGCTTAGACTTGCTGCTGCTTTTGGGATAAACTGAGATGGCAGAGGGAAGCATTCCACAAGTGCCATTGCAGAAGAGCCAACTTGCAAAGGATGCTGTGGCTCTTAGTCCTGTCCCCCCATGGGGGACACAGCACAGCTGACAACACAGAGCAAAAGGGAAAGAATTCAAATGCAGGAAGGATACAATGGACATGTGTGTTTTCTTGTTTTGTTTGTGCTTGGAGCTCTGATGGGTAATGGGAGAATTGGTTGGTCTTGGGGTATGGGGCCAAAAGGATCACTATACCTGGGCCAAAGGCAGCCAAGGCACCTGAGTCTTTCAGGAGAGCCTTTCAAGGGGATCAAAGCCTCTCTCACAGCAGAATTTGTTGGCTAACACTGCTCCCATCTCCTCGCAGACCACCCATTAAGCTGTTGCTGGCCAGGGAGCAGAGATGTGTGCTTTCCAAAATCCTCTGCGGGCTCTGCTTGCAAGTAACCTTCCTGTCTCCCTCTTCCTGCCCTCCCTCTGTGTGGTTGCCTGCTGGTTTGGCTCTCTCTGCTTGCTCTCCTCTTCTCTGCAGCCTTGGCCTCCCAGTCCTTCCCTCTCCCCTCCTTTCCTTCCTTCTCAGTTGTGGCTTTGGCAATTAAAAAGTAAGGGGATGAGGTCCTTTGGAGATCTCTGGCATGGAGACACTACCTAGGTGCCTCTGCTTTTTGGCTGTCACTTTGCAACAAGGCAGATGTTTTGGTACATTGCTAAAACAAAGGACAAAAATAAGGACAAATGTACTTGTAAACCTGTTTTGCACTTGCTGGGAAGCAGATCCCCCATAGAGCTGAGGCTTGGTTGGATACCAGCTCTTGGTAAATCCTGGTATGTGCAGCTGGTCTCTGTGGCTGGAGGTTTGCAGGGTGGTGTGGATAAATGTGCCTTTGCAGGCTGCTGGTGCTGTCTTCCCCTGCCACATCTCAACAGAACTGTGCTGAGACGAGCAGGGCAGAGCTCCCAGCCTGCTGCCCCCTGAGCACATCGAGCATTGGCATCTCAGTGCTGGCTGCACAGGTTTCCTTGCACAGATGGAATTCCAAATTCCGGCCTGATTATACTGCAAACAAGTGTTGCCAGGGGTTATCTTTATTTTTAAGTGGTAAGAGGAAATGCTGCAGGTTTCCTAAGGCAGATAGTGTGGCTCAGTTTTGCAGATCTGAGATATTCTGAGGAGCCTGGGAAGATGATAACCAGCTGGCAGGGAGCTGAAGCAAGCACATGTAATAGATACAGTACCATTATTGTTGTTAACAATATAAATATGCTTTTCCTTATTAGTTGGTGAGTACTCCATTGGAAACATTCATATTTCATTAGCATTGATCCTCTTTGAGTGAGTTGCTTTAAAACCCGAGGCGATGGAGCCCCTGTCTCTTGCTCAGACGGTATCACATAACCAGCCCTTCATCAGCAAAACAAAATAGTTCTGTTTAAGACTGAGAAGTTGTGCTTCTTTTAGTGAAAATGGTGGCCTGAAACTTTCAAACTATTGCTGGCAACCCTGTGGGTAAGGCTTGGCAGGGAGAAAATTGCAGGTAGCGTCTTTAATGATTTATTTGGTTTTACTTCATTTTATAGAGGAGTGTGCAGGTTACTGACTGGCCCTTGTAGAGGGGAGAGTCAGTCCAGCAATGTCTTGTCTTGGGGATTGCTGTTGAGATTAGCTTTAATTCAGAAGGGCTTATCAATCTGCCATTCTGGTCAAAATGCTGCAGGATTTTGAGCTGCTCCTACGAGGTTCTTACCCACTGGAAGGGTGAAGGAAGAGTCAGGGGGACCCAACTCTGTGGTCTTTTCTAGGCTTGTTGATAGGAAGATAAATGAAATCTTTGTTCCTTGTGAAAGGGTAACAAGGAAAGGTGCAAAGCAAATGGCTGATGGCCCAAGGCAGCACATGTTTCTAAGGAACAATTTGAATAGGATGCTGACATTTCTGAGCTTTCAGGCTTTCCCTGTATAAAGGGTTTTGTTGGTCTGTGCTTTGAGGAAATGGGATATTTGCCTTCTTGCACAAGCAGGCCTTCCTCCCCTTTAATCCCAGTATCCATCCAGCTCAACACCAGAGGGAGGATACTGGCAATACCATCATTGGCTAAAGGAGAGGAAAAAAAAATGGATTTCCAAGGCTACATGTTCTCTTCCCCAAGTGAAGAAGAGAATATTTTTTATCCAAACCAAAGTACATAAAAGTTGATTCAGTTGCTTTAAGAGTTACCAGGAATGGCTTTTCCATTAAGCACTTAACAAAACTACTGGACTGTGGGCCTTGAGAGCCCAGGAGTGTCTGCAAGTAATGTAGTTTCTGGATAAACACAGGGAATTTCAGGTCTTCAGGCAGAGCCTGAGCTGTATCTCTCCCCTTTGGCAGAAGCTTGCCTTTTAGGATATACTTGTAGAACTTTTGCTCCAGTAAAACTCTTGATCTGGGAAGGACAGGTAATGGGAGATGAGATGCAAGGCAAGGTTTTTGGTGGTAGTTTTCTTCTCTTGGTGGATTTCAGAGGCAGGTTGGTGAAAAGGAGAGCAGGACAGGAGACTGATAAATACATGTAGTTTTAGCATCTTCTAGGTATGTAGGAAGGGCTTTTTGAGTCGTGTTTGAAGTTTGTTACTTGCTTGGCCTTCAAATTAACCAGAGGTCTGCTTGTCATCTCCATTTCTGAATCAGCCCTAACAGGAGTAGAAAAAGAGAATCAGCTTCTAGAACAGAAGGCCAGTGGTGGTTGTGATGTGTGTTGTGAGGGAGAGCACTCTTGCTTACAGTCAAGTTTGCAAGTCTGCTAAATTTTCTCTAATTTACTAAATTAATTTACTTTTTTCTTTTTTTTTTTTTTTTTAAACTGGAGCTGTTTGAGCTTAGATCTTGGTATATTCTGATCTTCAGTGAAATAATGGCTTGTAGACCCAGCAGGGACACCAAACCCTTCTACCCAGGCCTGTGATCCTACAACTATAGGTAGAAAATCTCTCTACTGATTTTTAAGTTGGATATTGAGTATTTATGTCTTGCTGAAAAACTTGCACTTCCCTATCCCTACAATCAGCTCAGGTATCAAGGATGAGGCAACTTTTCTGTAGGGCTGTCTCCTGCTGTCCTCTGATCCAGATTTAATACATTGTTTTTCCAGGTGACCCTCCACAAGCTGCTGCCTGGATTGGCCAGTGCATCCTCTACCTGCTGATAATGGTTTTTGAGAAGACTGTGATTAGCCTTGTCCTGCTTATCCCCGGTTGGACAAAGGTAAGTTGTATTTTTCTAGCCACAGCTGTTGTGGTTTGTTTCTCATCAGCTTTGCCTGATTCCCATTATGGTAGGCCTTTAATCCTTAGGACTTGTTGACAACCCTCTGTAATAATTAGCTATTACTTAAGTTTGGGGAAACGTGACTTTCATAATGGTTTGGCTTTTGGTACATTCTCTTGCTAGTCAAAAGTTTGTGGAATAAGATGATGCTTTAATTTTCTTCCCGTTCTTGGAAGGATAAAGTGGGCTGGGCTGGCAGCTGAGCTACTTCAGTTCTGCCAGAGGATTTCTACGCTATCCTGTCAAGTCAATCCATGTTGGTGTTTTCTGATCCTGTGCCTAAACTAAGAGGATGATTAGAGATTGATTTGGAAAGCTCTCCCAGTAGCATGTTGTGCTTCTCCCCTCAGCCGCTTCCATGTGGTAGCTGAAGCAATGGTAATTGTGTTGATCAAGAGTTTCTCTTTTAGAAGAACGATAACCTGTGGCAAGTAGGTGTGATGGGTATAGAACCCAGTGCTGGGTGACTCCAGTTTGGAGTGCACTTACTCATAGTGCCTGGTACCTCACAGGCTGCTGTGACTTGACCAGTTGTTGTCATGGATAGTTACACTGAGAGTCTCACAGTACTTATTTCTGTACCAAATCATGTGTTTGGCAGCTGGGCTAAGGCAATACCCCATGTAATCTTTCAAAGAGCAGCACTGAAGCAAATGTTGCAGAGCCCTGGCTGGGAGACTGCTGGTGGAAGAAGGCAGTCAGTACAAGGTTCAAATAATGCTCCTGAATGTTTTCTCCTCTGCAGCTTCAGCAGATCCTCCTGGGTTACATCCCAAACCCCCAGCTGGAGCTTGTCCTGGTGATGCTTGTTGTGCCTTTCATAGTCAATGTAAGTGGTGCTTCTGCAAGCACTGGGTGGGCTGGTTTGGAAATCAGGGCCCACCCCCATGGGGAATGTGCACAGGGGAGAAGCCTTGAAGGGGCTGGGACAGGGTAGAGGGATGTGAAAACAAGTATATCTGTCACAAATCTGTCACCTGCCATGGTCTCTGTTCCCAGTTCCTGTCCCTTTGCCCAGCCTGCTAGGTGGCTGATTCTTTACTTTTTTGAATAGAGCTGGAGCTTGTTATCTGAGGATTCGTCCCAGCACTAAGCTACAGGCACAGGGATGCCCACAAAGCCTTTAAAAAGCTCCTATAGGATGGCTTGTAACTTGGCCAACCTGCCAGTCCATCCACTTGGCTGGACTTCAGCTTGTGTTACAGCAAGGCAAGGTGTTCAGGTTACCCAGAACTGTTATTCTTCTCAAAACTAGTTTGGCAAAACCTCTTGAAGGCTCAACTCTTTTGTGTTTGCCCTGATTGTGGGTAATCTTTGACATTAAACTCAGTTCCTGCTAAGATGGGAAGTGAGAACAAGATGTTAACACTCAGATGTGCTCCCTGGACAAGTAGTGAGTCACACTCTGAGCTCATACCATGTACATTGCAGTGGATGCAGCATTGGAAATGCTGGGGTTTCCAGCCTCTCTCTGGTACCCCAGGCTCCAATTCCTGATTTGAAAGCAAATTTTGTACCTCAGAGAACTGGCAGGGGACTGGTTCAGACAGATGAACCTTGAATACAGCTTGGTTCAGTGGTTATTTTCTGGTGGAAACTTGGCATATTGTGGTCTTTTTTTCTCTGGGTCTTCAAAAACTGTGGAATCAATAGGACTTGTATGAGAAGGGCCTTCAGGAATTTGACTCATTCAACTCAACAGTTGATGCAGTGTTGATTTGGATATGGGGTTGATCAAGGCTGGATGTCTGGAGAAGACAAAAGGAGAAGAAATATTTGTGTTTGAAAGATGTTGTATTTTGGTCTTTGCAATCTATTCATGTAACTTCTTTCTCCCCAAGGCCATTATGTTCTGGGTTGTGGACAGCTTGATCATGAGGAAATACAAGCAGAAAGACACCCTAGACATCAATGGATCCATAGAAACTCCTCGGGTTAGGAGGACTGAGGAATCTCAGGTAAGACCAAGGACGCAAACCTGTGTTTGAGACCCAACTGCAAACTTGTGGCATGGTCTGTGTGCTTTACAGGCAGTGACCCTGTGAAGTAAAACTAACTCTGCCTAACCACAATAAAAGTCACAACCCATGAAATGTTACTGAAATACTGCCCTTAATATGGACAATATCTCAGGGGGATGAGCTGGCTTTTACACTGACCTGTGGGGGCAGACTGAAACTGTTGTGCATCTCTGCAATGGCACTCTCAACTTTCCCATATTTATTTGTAATTAATCTTGTCTGAGAAGGGTTTGCTTTCCTCGCTGTAATTGATACATATATTTTTTTTTAAAGGACAAGTCCTATCTGGGAATCCTATTTTTGTCAGCATTTGGTATTTTTTCAGCCAGAGGATGGTCCCTTAGCTGGAGGAGGCTGTATTTTGTGTAGTCTGAGCTTGACACTTCAAAGTTGTGGTGGGGAAGAAAATGCTGCAGTTCCAGCAGACTTTGTTCTCATTAATGACATGTGTTTTGCTGGGTAGGTGGTGTCTGCTTCTTACTGACTTTTGGGCAGAGACCACAATCTTATTCTTTGGGATGAATTCCCTTCCTTCCGCTGGCACCCAGGCCTGGTTTCAGTGTGTTCTGTGTATGACTGCTGATATCCTGCAGCTCGCTGGCGAGACTTAGGAAGATAAGATAATTTCTGGCAATCCCACACTGGCTCCTGGAGTAGCTTCTGCTGAGGAATTTAGGATGAACAGAAATAGCCCTTGCTCTCTGAGAGCTCTTTCATTAAGTGAAACCCAGCTCTTGTGCTGATGGGTGGGATGGACAATTACTGGTGACACTGCAGCATGCACAGAGGCGATAATGTTTTCAGAGCGTGCTTGGCAGCCTGCAAAGCAGCCAAGGTTTCTGTGTCCCAAGGGTGTAGAGGGGAAGTGGCCACTGCTCCTGAGGATGCAGTGTCAGAGGAATCCTCCCTCTGACAGGGAGGGCAGGCAGATGTGAGCAGCTGTTGAGACAAGTGAGTCACTTCTCCTGGCTCTGCCTCTGGATAAACAGTTCTAACCTGGCGAGGTCACTCGTGGCAATGACCTGCTGTACTGCCTGGGTGTGCTCGTGTGTCCCTGAAGATTTAAGATCAGTTAAGATCAGCTCAGAAGCAAAGGTAAAAAGGTGACATCCTAGCTGAGACACCAACCTCCTTTCCAGCCTTCAGAACCTAAACATGCTGCATTTAGTCCCATAGATGGTGGCTGCTGTGGGTACACAGAAGGTGTTGCAGTTATTAGTCCTTCATGGAAATGGAGCTGGGCCCCTGCGTTGCTCCACTGGAGAGTGTAGGACAAGTGTTTTGTGACCTCTAGCTCAGTTTTGGGTAACCTGAAGGGAAGATCCTGTTTATTTCCAGAAGCTCGGAAAGGCTCTTCTGGCAGTTCAACCAAGACAGGTTGTTTCAAGTGACAGAAACAGCTCTAACTCTCTCAAAGGGCTTTTCCCATCTGAGTACTTGACTACTTTTGTCAGACAGATTTTTGCTGAGGTCTTAACATCCAGGTTGTCTATCCTGAAACCCTCTGATTCATCACTGCAGCGGAGCTACCAAGGGGACTATTTTTTACCTGGAGCAGTCTGCAGGGATTTCCTCTCTGCTCAGACATGTTCCTGTGCCTCTGGCCCAACAAATAGTTTGGGCAGAGGAGGAAGTTTAATCAAGAAATATAAAGTGGGTGACCTGTTTTCCAAGTCGTTTTTGGCACTGGGCCTTGAGGTATAGCCGTAGACTCGTGCTTCATGTGTCAGCTTCTTAAGCTGTGAATTAAAGAGTGTGTTGGCTGGCTGAGCCCTGCACCTGGATCGACTGGAATTTAGGCTTGAAAGCAGAAAATGAGCATTTGCTGCGCTTGTTGCCGCTAATAACCTGTTTCAGCGGGGGAATTTGTCCTCCCCCTGCTGCCCAGTGGAGGAGGAAGGGGGGCTGAGCAGTGTCTGTGTGCAGGGCAGAGCTGGCTGAGGGTCATGTGTCCCACAGTTTATCAGGGTTCATCAGGGCTGTCTCTCAGCAGGCGCCACCAGCTCCCCATCACGCTGCAGTCTTGAATTTCAGCCCCCTGCCTATCTCACCAGTGGAGTGTCATTACTTTCACTGGGACCAGCAGTTTATGTTTGGAGAAGGAGTGAGGAGGGGAGATAGGAAGGAGAATGGGAAGAGGGTATCGAAGTTAAGATGTTAAAAATCCATGCTCAGGAATTTCTGTAGGGATGGAAGGAAAATTCAGCTTTGTCCTTGGCTTGGTAGACCAGCTGGGCATCAAAAACGAACCCACCAACCAGCAATCCTGCCTCTGGTGGCACTTACAGACTGGTGGCAGCACAGACCAAAGAAGTGGCAGCCTCTTTTGGGCTTTAAGGCTGCTCTGGTGAGCCAGAGGATGAACTCTTACTTGTTAGAGGCCAAATGCTGAACCTTTTTTACATTGAAACCCTGAAAGGGATAAACTCCCTCTTATGGCTGGAAGAATTCCACCCTTCCTTTTGAGTCAATCTTAAGCTTTCTTCTGTTTCGAGCCTGTGTCCTGCCTTGTAAATGTTCGTGCAGTCTCTTTTCTTTTTTTTGCCCTCTTGTGGGGTAGGAAAATATCTCTCAATAGTGCCAATCTGCATCCAATGCTGTTCAGGCTGGGGAAATGCATTCATCTGCAAGGCCCTTATTTCTGCTTTGTATGTGTCCTGCCCTTGACCCCAGTCTCTTTTCCCTTGCCCTTGCAAGTCCCAATTAAACTTTAGATCTTATCAGTGGTTTCTTTGTTTCCTCCACTCAGGAAAACAAGTCAGTTTTAATAATGTTTTATTTGATCTTTTTCGAGTTTGTTTTTTTTTTTTCTTGTTGTTGGGGTTTTTTTCCCCAAGGGAGGTGGATGAGTTTCTGTTCCTTTCCTGAAGGCTTACATTTTCAGAGACAAGCCTTAAAGTAAAAGTCTAATAGTTGAAGTTTCGGAGGAAAGCTAATACACTGCATAGGGACCTGCCTTTGGTCAGCATGGAGTTCAGCACCTGTCCTAATTCCCTTCACAGGAGCTGGGACTTCTGGCACTCACTAGGCTGAAGATTCTGATACGTGCCAATAAGATGCTGCTTGCTTATAAATATTGAAGAATACTCCAAGAGCAAGTTTGAGTTGCCTGTTGCTTAGCTGAGCTGATTTTTAATTAGCTCAAAATCATGGTGTACTCACCTATAGTCCTTATAGGGAAGATAAATAAAGGTGGATATAGAGGTGCCCCTGGAAGGAAACTGCCATACCTGTCAGTCTTACTGAGTCGTGGCAACTCACCTGAGCTCAGATGCAGGAGGATGGTGGAAGGGATGGTTCCTACCTCTTGGCATTGGAGTAGACTGCCCAGGGAAGTGGTGGAATGACTTAGTGGTCAGCTTGGCAGTTCTGGGGTAACAGCTGGACTCAGTCTCGGAGGTCTTTTCCAACCTTAATGATTCTTTTTCAGCGTCAGTGATTCTGCACCAGGGTGATGGAGCTTTGGTTAAACACAGTTCCATGGCTAGTAGGAAAATGGTGCCAGAGCTGTTCTGTTTTACAGCCTGTGCCACATCCTGTATCTGTGCAGTCTCTTCCTGTGCCACTGAGATGCTTTGGTTATCCAAAAGGATGGAATACCAAACCAGTACGCATACTGGTATGCAGTCCATGCAAACTAGCTGGCATCATCTTCTCCCAGACTGGAGGGATTTGGCAGCATGTGTGGGCAGCCCTGTTTCAGTAGCATCACCCATGTTTTGGGAGCTGCTGGCTGTCTGGTGTGGAGAGGAATGCGGGAGGTCTTTGAGGGTTGCTGTCTGAGACAGCAGCACATTGTCCCAGGACTGGGACACCACAGCCCAATCCCAGCTGTGCCACCAACCAGCTGTGATCCTGACCTGGATGCATCTACAGGGGAAGCACCTTGTCCAGCTTGTTCTGAGAACTCCCAAATTGGAGTTGGGCTTTAAAATTACACCTGAGGATATGTCCTGTGGCTGTCGTAGCAATGAGTGATGCTTACTGGGGAATGTGGAAAGGTTCCTGGGGACTGGTGGTTCATGCAGCTTCCTACAAGTGTAGGGTGGGCACTCTGCCACCATCCATGCTTGGCTGCAAGGGGATTTGAGTTTTCTGCTGAAACACACCCAGATCACCAGTTCATTAGGCCCCATAACCATCCTGTTGCAGCCTCTCAGAGTTCAGTGAGTTCATAATGATGTATGTGACTAATTACCCACCTGTTTTTCAGGTTCAACAGCACGACAATACTAATAAGATAAACAGAGGAAATGTTCACGTGAGAGAGATGGAAACTTTTCAGTGTGTGTCTTGAACCAAAAAAAAATTCCTTTAGACCAATATGGGGGACAGTGAGGGCTTAATCCTGTCTACTGCTGTCCTTTGAGTGTCTGACTGTGAAGATAACAACATGGGATGGAGGGGCTGGATTTTGTGTGAGGGTGGGGTGAAGGAAATCTTCCCCTGCAGCTCTTCTGCTCCTTTGAAGTCACTGACTCACTGGAGTTTTGTTTTTCCTGTTTAGTGGTTTTGTTGCTGCGGTGACTGGCCCTGTGGTGCTGCCTGAGTGCTGACATGTGGAGGGCACGTGAATTTGCAGCTGTGAATGGGGATAGGCAGAGATAAGAGTAATTCCCCTGTGCTCCTGGTTTTGCCTAAGGAATAGCGGGCCCTGGGACTGGCTGAGCTGTCGGGGATCCTCTGTGGGTGTGTGCACTGGGCTGAAAGCCCATTTAGCATCCCTTGTGCCTCTGAGCTGGAAGGCTGTTTAGACAGGCACAGGGAGACTGTGTAATGACAGTCTGGCTTCTCTTGCCCAAAACTGAGTGTTTGAGGAAAGGAGAAATGGGTTGGATGGGGTTGAGCAAATAGTCTTTCTGGAGCACAAGTCTGATGAGAAGCAGCTGTAGGAACTGGGGGTATTTTAGCCTGGAGAAAAAGAGATGTTATACCTCTCTAGAACTATCTCAAAGGAGGCTGTAGCCAGGTGGGGCTTGGTCTCTTATCCCATGTAACAAGTGATAGGACAAGAAGGAACAGCATCAAGTTGCACCAGAGGGAGTTTAGGTTGGATATCAGGGAAAATGTCTTTACTGAAAGGATGGACAGGCACTGGAGCAGACTGTCCAGATAAGTCCCTGGAAGTGTTCAAAAACCAGGCAGATGTGATGCTCAGGGAGATGGTTTAGTGGTGGACTTGACAGTGCTGGGTTAATGGTTGGACTCTGTTTTGGAGGTCTCTTCTAGCCTTGATGATTCAATGGTTCTAATTAGTCAGGCCATGAATATTACCTGCAAACTAGCTGGCTTTAGGTTTTAGTTTTCTGCAGTCAGTGCAGCCACTGCCTGAGTAAAATCCAGCCTTTTTCCTCTTCCAGATGATGTGGCTGGAGGATGCTCACGTTTGGCTCTGTCTGCATTGTGCAAACACTCCAGGCTGGTGGCAGCCAGTCGGCTCCAAACAGCCCATGGTAGCTTCAAGTGTGGAATTAGCTCCTGAGAGTGGAGGTGTTCCTGGGGGCAAAGGGCAGCTTTCTGATCATGCAGCAAAACTCTGCTTTCTTACCCAAAGAGGTGCCAGTGAGAGGTGTCAGGGCTATGGTTTGGCTCCCACAATTCAGACTGAGCCAGGAGCCTCTGTGCCAGGTAGAAATAAGGTGCTACCAGCCTCAGGACACCAATTCTAAGCTCACTGGCTGTGACTGAAGCTAGCCCTGTAGCTCTGCTTGCTCTTCTGTCTGAGCTCTGGAGATGACAAGCAGCTGGGGGCCTGGGAAAAGGTCTACATGTGGTACAGCTGTTCACAAAGTATGTGGCTGTGGTTTTGTACATCTCCACTGAGGCTGCAGCCTGGCTTGGACATCCATGTCTGTGTGTGAGTGCTGTCCTATGGGGAACAGAGCCTTTAGCTGCCTGTTCCGCTCTCGAGGAGCGGGGTTGGGACACCAGATCATCATGGTGTCTTTGCCCAAGTCTGTTTGGCTGTTGTTGGAAAGAGGGTCTAGATGACCCTGACACCTTACCCCTCTGCCAGAGAGGATTGGATCTGGCAGCAGACCCCTCTAAGGGTGCTTGACCCCTTCAGCAAGCAGTGTTGAGATCTGAGAACTTCCACTCCCTCAACATCTGTCTCTTCTCTTTTCTAGGTGTTGCTCTCTCCAGACATGGATTTTGATCAGTCTGAAAGTGACCAGGATGTTTCAGGACTCCAGGGAACCCACCAGAAGATGAAGCAGCCCAGCTATCAAGTGGTGATCTGACAGCCCCAGGACCAGGGAGGTGGAGGAAGGAGCAGAACTGTGATCCTTGAGCTGGCCAAGGAAGGGCAGGGTGGGGAATGATAGTTGATCCCTATGGATCTGCAGAGATCCTTTTGCCTGCCTCATCTAGACCTGTCCTGCAGTTGTCTTTGGGATGGTATCTGTGCATCCTGTACAGGCTTGAGCAGTATCTGCTTTCCCTGTGTGCCCCTAACCTGTACACACGCAGGCACGTTGAGGTTGGGGTATGAGTATGTGCTTTCCCTGGCTGGCCAGCTGGGTGTGACTTTTTTTTTGTCAGGGCTAGAGATTGAAATCAAGATTGTTTGCATTTTTATAGAAAAGAAAAAAAGAACTCTATTCTGTACTGCCTGAACTGTGACACTTTTATATGCACAATACTCAAAAGAATTGGTTTGCAATATGTATTTAAATGTCTTGAATTGGGAAGATTGTCTCAGTGGATCTGATTCTTTTTTACAGTTTTATAAAGAATCCAATAAATATTTGACCTAAAATTGCTTCATAAATGAAATGACTTCATGTGGTCAGTGTTCTGCAAAACCGTAATGCTGTGAAGGGGAGGAAGGGGAGCTGTTGAAATCTTTCCTGACCAGGGAGGATTGTCTTTCTGCAGCAGGGCTGACCTTGTAGAGCTGCAGATGAAGAGCTGAGCCACAGTCTTTGGTTTCTGTACAAGAGTTGTATGAGCTGCTTCAGTGGAAAGACCTGGTGCATCAACAGACTCAGAGATGGATCCCAGTTGCCACTTTACAAGTGAGTGTTTACTGGAAGTTGACTCCTTTTACCTGGTGTAAACACAGGAAATCTGTGCAGGACCTGGTTCAAAGTGGATCTAAACTGGTAACTGAAGCCCTGTCAGCCAGCCCTGATTTTCTGGTGATAAGGAAGTGGCCTTGGGTGGGAGTGCTGCAGGAGAAGACCCTGGCTCATCCCAGGTCTGTCATTTTTTGTTTCAAGTGTGAAGTGCAGGGCTTTGCCCTTGCTCTCCTGTTAACCTACTGTATTTGTCTATAAACACAAAAATGCAAAACACTTGGCAGCTGTCCTGGGGAGGGAGCGAGCACAGAGCAGCTGCATAACCCACTCCCAGCCTGGGTGCAGCTACACAGCTGTGGTGAGACCCACAGAGTCCAACTGGGGGATAGTCCTTGGGGCAGGGCCTGATCTGGGATCCACTGAACTGGCATCCTTAGCTAAGCCATAGACAGCTTTGCTTATTGCTAGAGAAGTCCCCATAAGAGATGGATGGGAATAATCTTTTATTTTTCCTCCCTCCCTTGTATTTTCCCAAGAAAACACTCTTTATTAAGTAGAAAATAAAGGATTTGGATTTTCTAACTTAGATGTATTTAGGCTTTTAAAGGCTGAGCTCAGAGAGTGTGAAGATATTTGGCAGAGTTTTTTGGGGGGTTGGTTTGTTGGTTGTTGTTTTTTTTCTTAACTTCAAAGTAGTTTAGAAGCTGTAGATGGAAATCAAAGTCATGCATGCCCTTCAGTGAACTAGACACGCTTGGTTACACTTGCAGCTGTGCAGCTTTAGAGTGTTTTTCTAGAAATTAAATTCTTTTTTGTTTTTGTTTCTTAATGAAGGGTCAAAATCCTACTTTAGCTGGCACATCAAAAGATCTTTGGAACACAAGGCACACAACTCTCTGAGTAGATCACTTGTATTGCTCAGTGCAATTGGTTTCACAAGGCAACTTCTGCTTGTCAGGGCAGTTCTGCACTAGAAAGGGCTGGAGTAAGTCCTGTGCTGTGTAAGGTCTTGACTAGAAATAGATTAAAACAGCTTCCCTATTAGAAAGTTGCTGTCTGTTTTGAGGTGTACTGATATCTGGGGGTTTGTTCCTGCTACAGGGCTGCACAGTGCAATGCTGGGGTAGGTGGAGAGTGCAAATTTGGGCACAGCCAAGTCCTTGTCCTAAAATGGACTGGCTGACATGATCTTCATCTTAGCTCTTAGTCTGACTGACTGAGAAGGTTCACAGTAGGCAGTATCAGGGCAAGTGAGACAGGGGAAAGGTTGTCCCTCTCAAGCATTGTGTAGCCAGTGCTGTTTCAGCAACCCTAAGTTCAGGAGTCCCATTCCCTTGTCTGGAATGGTGTGCAATTGTTTCCATTGCACTGCAGAGCGATTGCTCAGCCTCATTCCTGAGCTGTCTGAGCAATGTGCAATCTGTAGCTGTGTCACTGCAAAACCAAGTGCTCTGTGACGCTCTTGGACGTGAGAACAAATGCATGTCAGTATGTGCAGCAGGAGCACAAACTCTTTTCCCATGTCCTGTGCTACTGTATTTAAAGCCTGGTTTGGTCTGTGTGGTTAAATTCCTATTTTACTGTGGGAGTAGAACCACAGAGTCCATTCACCCAACACATTGTTGCTTCATCCCAAGTAGATGGGGGCTAAAAGAGATTACTGACCTTTAATTTTCCACTGAAACTACTTTGGCTCTCAACCTATTGTGAGTGATTCTTTCAGCCATCTGGAAACATGAGCTTGTCCAGCAGCATAAAACATACATAACCTTAGCTTCAGAGTTCTTTTATCCTTGCCAAATGAAAGCGTCACTGCAGTGTTTACTGTAAAATATTTATTGTGAAATGGATAACTGGAGCCTTAATTAGAACTTGAGTATATTGCCCCAGGTGCTTCATATTGCTGAGAAGTTGGACTTGGTCATTGTTATCTTCAGGCCCTGAAAGAAATATGTTTTCTTGGCAGGAGGAGGAGGAGTAATGATGCACCTCAATCATTAGCAATAGGTGTGTGTGTGTATATATGTGTATTATATACATATCTATATACAGGAGAGGAGAGCCCAAGCCAATTGCTCCCCTTAGCAATACAATTGAACAGCAAAATGTGGGAGGAGAGGGAAGATTTCAAAGAAATCCCTTTTCAGTAAGGACAGCATGAAGACACCTGCCACACCCTGGACTGTCTAGAAATTCACTGCCACTAATCTGTTTCCCCTCTGCCAGTGAAATGGGAGGTTGTTTGGATATGGGCTGTGTGTGACCTTCCTTTTGTCTTCCTGGGTGGAGAAGTCAACAGATGTTCTTTCTCATCTCATTTCTGGCCCACGAGCCCACTGCAGGGCACTAAGCCTCTTTCATTATTCTATACTCAGGACTGTGCTGAAGGTCTTGCATTCACTTCTCCCTTGCAGGAGAGCTATTTCTCAAGATAGCAGGGCCCACAGCAGTCGTTTCTTCTTTATGTTTTGTTCCAAAGTACGAGCCTTGGCGTGAGCTTTGTACTAACTGAGCTCTCTGTAAGCATCTTCCAGAGTGCAATGAAATCTTGCTGGTTGCTTTTGGCTGTTTCCCTCTCCCAGGCAGCACATGGTGTAAATATGAAACTGTGCTTGCCACCTGCTCTGCTGCCATGGTCTAGTAGCACTAACTAGCTGATCAAGGAACTGGAAAATCACCACCCCACCCTCAGCAGCTGGAGCTCCTACAGCAACAATATCATTTTAATTGTTAAATATGAAAAAAATCAGTCAAGATTGAACCTATTTCTGCAGGTCTCTGGCAAACTCTCTTTTCTCCTAACACATGGATATAATTTAATTCCTGGAGATGCTTCCACACCCTCCCTCCTTCCTTTCAGCTCTGGAAAGGCAGAGCATTCATGAGCTCAATTTGGCTTTGCCATGTAAATGTCTTTCTGGTTGTCAAGTCCTCTTTGGACAAGTTCTCTACTAAAACTCCCCTGTGGCTGATCTATAGCATTGCTCAGTGATGCTTCACTTCAAAATAGACCACAGCCTTGCAGCTTGGGTTTGGAGGTTTCTTTGCAGAGCAGCACCACCTGCAGTGGGGGTGGCTGGCAGACCCTTCTGTAACTTCCTGCTGCCAAATTCCTGCGGTGTAAGGAGGGAGAAGGAGCCAGGGGAAACTGGGATGAAAATCTTTTGACAATTTTGGAGTAAATAAAGGCTTCCTCCCTGATTAGAAAAGCAGCTAGAAATGTCTGGTCTAAATTGAAGAGGCTGCTTTGTAGGCTCATAAGCTCTTGTGGGTCCTGGTTCATCATCCCTGGGAGAATTTAAATCTTTGCTAAGCAGAAGTGATGAGATGCTCAAGGCTGTGGCATGTCTATTGGAAGCTCATGGTTAAAACTCAAGAAATCACCAATCCTGCAATATTATTTGAATTGAATTACATTGAATTAACTGCTCCATGGAATGGGATCCTGCAGCATTCCTGTTGCTGCTGAAGACTGGAGGTGCTTGTTTAGCACTCAGCCTCTGCCCCAAGACAGCAAGAAACCAGATGAAGGTTTTCACCACTGTTTCAAAGGTCTGTAGGGGTTCAGGGAACCTTATTTTATCCCAGCAACCAGGAAAGCAATACCCTCTTGTGGACTGTTGCTTTAAGGTTTTGATTTTGTTACCTGTTCGATGCTAATGGGTCACTGCAGATGAATACCCACCCACCTCTTCTCTCTCTCATTAAAGCAAGTGCTCCAGGTAACTTCTTTGCAAAGTGATAGGCACTGTGCTGTATGATCTCTGCCTCTCATGGGGTGACCCACCAGCCTCTTGGGTGTATTGCATGGATCCCTGTGGATTTGTGTGGGTGTACTCAAAGATCAGCAGCTCTCTGCACTGCTCAGTAAAACTGCTGGCCCATTTCTCCCTCCCTTCCCACTGGGAGACCACCAATTGTGCTCTTAACCACGTCCTCAGCCCTCCCCCCTAACCTCCTTGTTCTTCAGGAATTTGATGAACAGTGTTCATCTATAGCACAAAAGAGAGACAGCTGTCTTCCAAGGGCAAAAATCCTTGGTTTCTTTGGCACCAAAAAGTAAAGAAATATTCATTAAGTTGCCTGGTAGAGGCTTCAGAAGGACCTGCTGTCACACATCCTGCTGCAATGCATTGTTACAACTGGTCTTAAAGGCTGTTAATTGTCCCAAGGCTGGTCCCTGTGTCGAAAGGGTGAGAAGCCAAATAGTCCTTATAGTTCCCATCGATCAGTTTGTCTGCATTGTTTTTGGCAAACCAGCACTCAACTTCCTGCTGGCCATTGTAGATCCTCCTCTGCTTCCACACAACAGGAACGAGCCTTCCCTTCACTTTCAGGGTATTTGTGGGGTTTGGCTTTAGCCCTTCAGTTTGATTCTGACCGATCTGATGATGACTTGTGTTTAGAGGTTCCTGAAGAAGTTTGACTTCATGGTTCAAGAACTGACCTGCAGGGCAAGATAAAAATAAAAGAGTCCATGACTGACTGATTCATGCCTGTTTATAAACTGTTCTGGTTGGGTGGTTTGTTTTTTTAGAGGCTGTATCTGAGGACTCTTAGCACATGGGGTTCTAAAGGACTTCTTTGCAACAGCAGGATGAATCCAGTTCCTGTGATTATTTTCTAAATCCTACAAACACAGAGGTTAGAATAAAACTCTATCTTTTTTTTTTTTTTCCACTGGTCAAGATAAATTCCCTGAGCTAAAGAGCCTTTCTAGCTGCTGGTAGTAAGTTCCCTTCTGTGGGACATGGTTACTAGAGGTTAATAACCCACAGGATGCCCATCAGCAAGTGGGAAGATCCAGGCCTGAAGCTCCACATTCTCTTCCCTTGCTTCCTGGGGGCAAGATCTTTTAGGCCAACCCCGAATGTGGATTTAGAGGTTTGTGCATGAGAGTGGCCTGAATCCAAAGCCCCACTCCTGAGAGATCATCTCCTGTTTAACTTGGTGGTACATGAGTGGCAGAGAAGCTGTGGCATCAGTCTTACAGTTCTGCACCTGTACACAACCATAAATACCAATATTTCATGTTGGCTGAAAGAACCCAACCATCTGGTCATTCTCTGAGCCTACCTAAAGCCTAGTTCCTTCAAAATGTGGGGATGACTCTTATTTCCCTTCACATTTCAAAGAAAGGGGCCACCAAAAGTTGTTTTGGAATATTTGGTTGCTGTGTCTGTATTGGGAGCATCAAGCATGTGTATTCTAATAGCACCTCTATTAAACATTAAAATAGTGGAAAAGTGAAAAACAGGCACAGCCATGTAGCTGGGATAGTGGGAGACAGCTCATACAGGAAAAGATGGGAGAGGAGTTAGGGATACTAGAACAGAGAAGTTGTTTGAGAGTAGATGTAAAAAAGCCTCACCTGGGCATTTAATCTCCACTTTGTTCCTTCCCTCCTGCCTCTTTGGAAGGACCATTTTTGTCTGGTTTACAGCTCTGAACCTGAGAACCTGTTACGTACCCAGTAGCCCATGGGAGTCAGAAGAGAGGCCTTTGCTGTTGGAGATGTAGAACCCCAGGTGATTCCTCTGATAAGGGGCCGGCTTCTTGTACCGGTGGATGAGGATGACGAAGCTGATGGTGTCTCGTATCGTCACAGTGACGTTGGAGTTGGCAGAGATGGACACCTCGAGGCTCCTGCTTCGCACGACGGCACTCCGACCACAGGACAGGACAAGTCTTTCCCCATCATCCAGGATGATTCTTCTGGGTGTGATCTCTAGGTAGGATCTCTCTGGCTTATTGCTGAGGATAGTGATGGTGCTGAAGTAGGTCCGATGCTTCTTGTGGCCATTGGGTGGTGCAGGAGCTCCAATCAATTGCCCGTTCACAGTTACACCTTGTAGGAAGGTAATCAATAAGTGAAAGCTGGAACTGAAATAGGTCTGTTGTCTCAAAAACACAAGCTTTGCCACTGAGGACATGCAGATTCACCACCTTGTGCTCGGTTATTTCACCTACCAGTATTCAAAAGAGTATAACCAGTTTGTTACAAAATTATTACCTCAGAAGCACATAAGTTTACCAAAGCTCAGAAATACTGACCTTCCCTGGAGACAGGTGCCCCCAAACCCATTAATCCTAGCACAGTGTACCCAGTGCTACGAAAAGAATCACTTTTGAACAATGTAAGGTGCAGGTGCCACAGAGACAAATCAAGCCTAGATGTCCACAGGAAGATTCCCAACCATGATTCTTGTGACTTTCCATCCCTAAGACACTGTCTCACTTCCCACAGGCCTCTGAACAGTAACAATAAAGGAGGAGGCTTGTTGCTAACCCAAGCTAGAACAAATCCATCAACACTGAGATGAAATATCTCCATATCCCCTCATTCCTGGTAGGATCTCTCATTTCTGTCTTCAAAGATTCAACTTGCTAATGCTACAGTCTGTTCTCCTCAAGCTCATTCTGTATTTGAGCCACAGAATTGTTCAAGCAGTAGCACAAACAGTCTGTGAAAGATGATTAAGAGAAACATTGCCAGGAACTGGATCACTAAAGCAGGCATGGACACGGAAATATAGAGATTAGACCACTGCCACATGGAACAGAATTGTTGTATCCTTACTGTGGGGTCTCGTAAAACAAGTCTGTGAATTGTCTCTGGTTTTGACACACCTTTCTCCCTTGCTCAGGACATAATCTACTTATTAGCTGCCCTGCTTAGAATTCCAGATGGGATCAGACCACAGGTTGGGTGCCTGAGGATCAGACTGGCTTGGGCAAAGCAGATCCTGAATCATGTGGGTTTTCTCAAGGCTGTCATGACTAGGTAACCAGTTTGGTTGTTTCTTTACTGAAACAGCCCCAGTGCTTGGAGAGCCTCTTTGGGTGTTTTGCTCTTGTCCTACACCAAGCAGTACTGTAAGTAAGGAGCAAAGTTTCAACAACAGAGCGATTTTGGCGAATCCAAATCTTTTATTTGCATGTTGTGACTTTCTCTCTGGAGGATCAATGAAGTTGCACCATCAAAGAACCTTTTCCTGCTTTCCTGTCCCTTTCTTGCCTGTGAAGCACCTTTGGTGCTTAGTCTTACAGCTGGAGAGCTGGCCTTACACTTCAGCTTTCCTGCTGCTTGACTTGGCTGCTCACCAGATTCCTTGTGATCAGAGACCAGCCGGAGAATGTCCCCTGGTTCTCCGTCGATATTGAAGCAGACAGAGAACTTGCTGGAGGGAAAATCAATGACAAAGTGAGGGTCTCCATCCGCTGAGAAGACATGGGAAAAGAAGACAAATGGGAGACACTTACACAAAACTGCAACATCCAAGATAGTAACAAAACTGCTTTTTAAAGTGTTTGTCCCTGTTTTTTTCCAAGACCTCCTGGTTTGTTGTTTTTAGAGGGTCAGATGGAGTTTGCCAGGAAATGCCAAGTTTTGCTTTGTTTTTCACAAAGATTGTTTTTGTTTTTCTCACTGAAGAGGCTGGGTTTTAAATGAAAATTCAAAACCCAAAAGAGTCTGGATGAAAATCAGGATATTTTCTCCCTGGAATATAATTTCAGTGATTTATGGGAGTTATCATGCAAGTGTTTTAAACTCTTCTTCTCCTTACTTTCTTGGCAGGCTACACACACAAATGTATTTTCTAACAAAAGACTGATGGGTGAACCTCACACTGAACCCTTCTGGCCCTCAATATCAGATTGGAACAGTCAACAGCAGATATTGATCCCATAATCTTAATTTTTCAACCATCCTTCACCCATCACCAACTACCATATAATCATTATAATAAATAAATCATTTATAAATGATTAATAAAACAAGATTTCATTAATAAAACATGACGAAAACCTTAAAGTAAATTTGACCTGATCAATGAAATTCAAGTCAAAATTCTTGTTCTGAACTTATTCTTTCGTTTTTCAACTATGAAAAGGATGTTAAGTAGAGGTGTAGAACCAACAGGAAAATAGAAAAACACTATAGATTATTCTTTTTTTCGCCTTCAACAACATTTTTTGTGTCTCAGCAACATTTCTTTATAACATGTTTCTGACTAGATCTAGTACAAAGAGAACATGTTTCCTGTTCTCCCCTAATCTACAGGGGTCTCAGACATGAGGATCAGTTGTTGCAGATCATTTGCCTTGGTATGTTTACCCACACTCCTTCTCATTACTGATCCTCTCTGTATTTTGTTTTTGTTTTCATTTTCCTCCCTGTTCTGTATGTCTAACAAACAGGATTTTGGCTGATCTATCAGAATGGTTACACCACAGTGACAAGCATCTGAGATTTCCACAAATCAACTGCTATTATTTTGAGTTATTAAAGGCACAGAAACAGGCACTGACCTGAAGTTTTGGAGATTTTAATTCTTTGTTTATCTTGCTCTCTGCGGATACCTAGAAGTAGGGAAGGAAGGCTGTTATTATTTTTTCAGCAGCAGAAAAAGTCACAGTATAGAAATGTTTCTGAAATATTAATGAGAGAGATTATGGGACATATTCCTGCAGTTACTTTAAGCTTCATTTAGAACACCTATTTTTCTTCAATAGTTCCTAGAGCAGTAAGTGCTTCAAGGAGGTGAATGAGGTGCCTAAAAGGTTTGCTTAAGTTTACCCAGCCCACAATTAGCAAAATTGATATGAAAATTTCAGCTTTACCCCTCAGTTCATTGGCGAGGATCATCCTTGTATCAAAGCCAGCCGTGAGACATCACCTATGCAAACACATTTCTTACCAGCACAAGGGTATTTTTCTCTCATACCTGGGGGTGCCTTGTGTCCCTGCAAGCTCTGCAACTTTGCCCCGATTCCATCAGTAGAAGGGCTGATAAACTCCTCCTGAGGTGGTTCTGAGCGGAGCCCGACCTCTCTCATCTTCAGGACGGTGAAGGGAGTAACAAAATTGTAAGCCAAGGCCATTGACTTGGCTTTCTCCATCAAATAGTCTTTTTCCCGACTGTCATCACTCTTCAATCGGGAGTTAAGCAATTCCTTGATGGTGAGGTAACTCCATGCCCTCTCGATGTAATTTTTATCACCTTTGCCATCTTCCAGGCCGGGGACACCTCTGATGTCATTCCTGCTTGGCAGATCAATGGCCACGTCTGTTTTGAGGAGGATATACTTCTTGGAATTGCTGGCAGTCACCTCCACATGGAGCTTGTCCGAGGTGCGGTTGATGAGTTTGCCGGCGATTATGATCTCAGAGCCATTGAAGTAGTTGGGGAAGAAGTTCTGGGTGACTTGCTCCACATCGTCTTCAGGGTAATCAACACGGATGTCGGAGAGAAGGGGTGTTCCTATTTCATCATAGAACCTTAAACCAAGACACATTTCTCACTGTTAGTGCTGTTCACCCAAGTGGATGCCAACACTCTTGCACACGGCCAAGGATGCAGTCAGGTTATCTACCATGGCTCCTAAGACACTCAGGGGCAGTTAATGCTACCAGACACCAAATTAACTACTGTGTCCACTGTAACAGGACCCAGAGTGACATGGGAGTCTCCACCCTTAGAGATTTTCAAAACCTGAGTGGACAAAGCCCTGAGAAACCTCATGTAAGTTTGAAATTAGCTCTTAGCAGGAGGCTGAATTGATATCCAGAGGTCCTTTTCAACCAGAATGATTTTCTGCCTCATTTTGGTTTTCAGTGTTCCTTAGGCATCTAAACAGAGTGTCAAGTATATTCAGAAGGATCCCAGCATGGCCTGGCAGTCACCTCCCTTCCACTATGGTTCCAGATCTCTGCAAAGAGGTATTTGTGACCACTTAAGTCTGCTTAAGAAATTTGTCCATTAAAAGTAAATTCTTGGCTTCTGAGGCTCACAGAAAGCAACCTAGTTTTTAAAAAACGTACTTAGAAAGATGCTGTTAGCCACAGTTTTTTAGTTTAGTTTTTAATTTAGTTTAAGTTTGGTATTCCAGAGCCAGAAACTAAGACCAAAATGTTAGGTCCCCCAAAGCTGGAGAGAATCCAAATCAAAGCTTCGGTATCTCTGGAAGACCCCTAGATACTACCATTTAGGATGATCAGTGTAGGACAGGGAGGAATACAGTTTTTAAGGGCCAAAGGAGAAAGAAAAGCAAGAAGGAATCTCACCATGCCTCCATAAATGAGGAATTTCCAAGGAATGGAGGAATTCTAGCTACTAAATACAGGTGCCCTGGCAGAAGAGAACTCACTACCTTGTTGCTGATTTTCTGTTTGGAGCAAGGCATGGATTCCATGGAACCAGAGAGCTTAACCCTGCCATGCCTTGTTGAGATGACCTACCACGTTTCTGAGAACACATGACACTGGGCACCCCAGAAAGTCTTCACAAGGGTCAAGGCCCAAGTTTACAGCACTGTGTTTTCCCAGCAGCAATGTGCTTGTGATGGTTCTTCCCAAGCTGCTCCAAGAATGCCATATTTCCCATTTAAGCAACAGACTGCTCATCTCTTGGCAAGCCATTTCAGTTTAATTTGGTAAATAAATAAAGAATTGGCCTCAGCCCTTTGTTTAGTTCAAGCTGCATTTGTTTTACACATCTGGTTAAACAGATTGTCTGGAAGCTCAAGGCACACTTTGTGCTTTTTTCTCTCTCCAAGGGAACCCAAAGCCTGAATTGATGGACTTTCTTTTAAAGTGTGTCTGAAAACAGAGTGTCTTTCATGCAGAGACCTCACCAGATTTAAAAACACTAGTGAATTAAAGCTGAGAACTCTCTGAGAAGTATCTTCCAGGTTGTAACAAATGGTGGAGAGATATAAACTGTCTTACGGTACAAGTTAAGGAAGTATCTATATAAAAATGCAATGTACTGACCACAAAAATCAGACATTGCATTGGCACCCATATAGATTTTCCCTCCAACAGAGGTATGAATTGGCCTCCAGCAGTGACTGTGCTCTTCTGTATAAATTTGGCACCAGATGCCAAATGGGTTTGCCATTGCTGAGCTTAATAAACAATGAGCTGTTTATCAGATAGAGGTGTTTCAACAAGTACTTTCCCTGCTGGGTTCCCGCAGCCCAATCAGTCAGAACATCCCTTATTTGCCTTAGAATGCCATTTGCTATCCAAAATACGTGTTCTGAGAAGGAAATAACATGGGTGGAGTGGCAGATGGATCTACAAAATCTGGTTTAAAAAGAACTCTTGTTCACACATAACCACCAGGGAAAGCAAGGCTTTAGTGGGAAGGTGCACGGTCTCATTGCTCCAGATGAATTAGGCACAAAATAGGCAGAGCTCTCTGGTCAATGACTGTCTCTTTTCAGTTTCTGAGGTTCAAAACACTACCAGTTTGTGAGTGCAAGCCAAACATTTTTGTCTGGAAATGGTGACACAGTGCCTGACATTTTAGTCAGAGCTGTGGTTCAGGTATCTTTTTGCTTTTCCTCACAAGGGTCTCCCCTTGGACTACAGCTCCCTGACCACAGAAGAGGAGCACGACCTCTGGTCCTACTGGATAATGAAGATTATAGGAAACTTACTAGGAGTTGGATCATCAAGAATGAGGGAATTAACTGACTTTATGATCATCCCAGGAATGACTTTTGTGTGTTTGGAGTTTTGGCAAAGGTTATCATTTTCAAATAATAAAGAAATAATTCTCTGATGCGATTTGGGATCTTCTTTCCTGATTCCCTCCATGCTGTTTATGTTGTCAATTTGAAGTGAGCAATGCATCCTTTCCTCCCATCATCTACCTGTGCAGAGTTGGCCCCTCATGCCTCTCAACTCTCTGAGTTTACATAGCCAAAACAACAATTGGAATTAAGGAAACAAATGCCTTGTTCTGAAGGGCTGGGAAGCTTCAGTACAACTCAGGGGGTGTCACAGAAAGGAGACAATTTCTGGGTAGGCATCCTCCATCTGAGCATACTCAACCTCAAGGAACAGAGTCGAGCCTCAGGGAGACTCATTCCCTGCTGTCTCCTTAGAGAATTTTCCATCCCAAACCCCTTCCCAAAGAACCCAATGCAGATATAAGCTCAGAAACAGCACAACAAACCCTTTGAGGTGGCTGGCTGCATCCTCATCCTCCTGGAAATGCCTCGTCATGCCACAGTTCTCCAGTGCCATCCTCTCCAGCAGCTTGTGGTCCACATCATTGCCAATGCCGATGGTGAAGAGGCAGAATTTATCACGGATGGCGTCCTTGGTGTTGCTGAGGATTTTGGAAGACTGTGTTTCCCCAACAGTTGGCCTCCCATCCGTGAGGAAGATGATCAGAGAGACGCTCCTGGCGTCAATGTCATTCTGAGCAATGTAATCACTGAGCAGCTTTGCACCAGTCTGGAGAGCTCCATTAATATTAGTCCCTGGGAAGGTACCAAGATGATTAGCACATTTCTCCTTCTAGGAGTGGTGAGAATAATTTGCCTAAACTCTGTTTGGTACAAAGAGAGCATCTCTGTGCATCAGAGTGTTTCTCTTCCCTAAGGAAGTTGCACTACCTCTTTAATTCAGTTCAGCTCTGTTCCTCAGCACCAGTTTGGAATAGCTCTTTATATTCTTGTGAATTGAAGCATGAATTTCAGTTTATCATGTGAAATTGCTGTATCCTTGAACATCTCAATGTACAACAACCAGCCGTGGTAGACAGAGTCACAGCACATACCATGCCTAGCTGGTACAAACAAAAATGGTTAACCTAATTATGGGACTCTCCCAGATGATATCTGAGCTAGGAAAAACAAATTCTGCTCACTTTGTCTGAAGGGCATCAGATTTGGAGACAGGGAAAAAGCCTTCAAATGGGAAAACAAGTGGTTGGGTTTGTTCTTCACACCCCAGGGGACACAAAGTTTAAAGGGAAGAGAAATGGCTTGGCTAGCTGAAGAGTGTGTTTGCACAACACAACTGGCTAGTGGAGAATAGAGCTGCCTGAAGTGGGGAGGGAGGGAGAAAACAAAGTAAATGAGGCATCAGATGTACATTAAAAGAATAGCCATGAAAATGATCCAAGTGAACCGTGTGAGTTAAAAGAAAAAAGGCAGGAAAATGAATATGGGTATCCCCTTGCTTCACGTATTTCTTGTGCGAGTGAAAGCACAGAAAGATTAGTTATGGAACCTTTGCAGGTGAAATGGGTTAAAAGCCACACACAGTGAACTCCTGGGGGTCCAGAAAGGGAGATCTAGGATGGTTATCAGCAAGGATGTGCCAGCAGGTCTGATCACACAGCACATACCTAGCAATTTAGTGTGCACAGCCCCAGTGAGTGCAGCAAGACAAGGAACAGCAACAGGGCAAAGACTTCTGAAAAGTCCTCAAAATTCTGTCTTTTACAAAAATGGGTTTGAGCCAAAAACCTGCACCTAAGTGTTCTAACACTTTCTCAGTCTCCATCCAGATACAAAATTTCAGAAAGAAATTTTTCCCCCAAACCAAAAGAAAACCATCCCATGTAGCAGAGTGTGTCATTTCAAATTCTGTCATATCAGAGAACTATCAAGCACTGAAAACTGTCTTTTGCCACATGACCAGGTATTTAGCAGCAGCATTTCCCCCCCATTTCTTTGGTGTATGAGTATGACACAGAGATGTAACCACACCACGTTCATTGTGTGGGTGTGATCCATGAGCCTCAGTGTGTTCATGTTCACTGAAAGATGTTCAAGCAACAGCACCTTTATAGGCAAAATGCAGAATTAGCCAAAACTAAAGTAGCACTGGCCAGTGGTGGAGAATCACTGCACCTTCTTGTTGAACCAGAGTTAATAATTTCCCTTTACTTTTGTTCTCTGGCAGCTTCACGGGCAAACTCAGCTGGTTCCTGCACAGCTCTTTTGGCACTTCAGGAGTAAAAGGCTTTGTTCTCTGAGTCCAGTCCCACTTTTGGTCATTGTTTAGCTGGGCAGGTCCCTTGACCACTTCCTATACTCTTCCTCTCACAACACAAACAGTAGGGCCAACCATCCTGTTTGCTGTGTTTTTCCATCGGAGAGTTTCCTTTGCTAGGAGTGGTCACTGCTCAGGGGCAGCCATGGGAAGGCCCTGCCTGACCCTCAGCCAGCTGGGACTGCTGGCATGGGGAAGGACTTTTTGATTACAAACCTCATTATAGGGTTTTTTTTATGCTACTGTCCACAGCCTCACAGGAGAACTCTGAATTAAAAAGTCATGCCTGAACTCTTGCCATTGTTCTGGGGTCTTCTCCTCTCCCCTCTTCCCTCATGACAACAAGGCATGAGTAAAATGGGACAAGAAATTCTTAAATGTAGCTTTGGCTGCAACTTGGTGGAGACAAGAAGTCAGTCCGAGGTGAGAAACTAATTCTTGCAGAAGGCAATCCCACAGCCTATACTCAATACTCTATCCCTGGATTTTCCAGCCCAGACAAAACCTGCTTTTACAAAGACTTCCAGAAACTGCACAAGTGCTGGCCCTGTGTGCCCTTCACCAGGATATGGTATTGTTTTCCTGTGTCCTCAAAAGATAACCTTGAAAGCTTTCCCACTCCATAGGTTTGGTCAGATAAGCAGGAGAATGGGCCCAACTTGGCTTTAATTATCATATAGAATCATAGAATAGATTGGATTGGAAGGGACGTTTAAAGGTCATCTAGTCCACCCTCCCTGCAATGAGCAGGATCTGAGGAAGCTTTCCCAATCATGTATGTTAATAAAGAGCACATAACCTCTGTCACATAACCCTGAGTGGAGAAGGGAACCCCTTGTCCCACGACCTAAATCCCACTGCCTATTTATTGCTCCGTGCTACAGGACCACACTGACCACTCTCTGTTCTGTTGTAGTTAATTTGATAACAAAATTAATCCCATTCATAGCTCTGGATCGTACCTCCAGTAGGTGACATGTTGTGAATGTACTTTTTGGCATCTCTGATGTTATTTGGAGTAACTGGTACCATCTGGTCCTGCTGCCAGACCTTTATCCGGTTGGAAAAGCCAATGATGTTGAAGTGGTCTTCAGGCCTTAGGTCCTGGAGAATTGTGAAGAGAGCTTCCTTGGTCTAGAAAGAGAAAAGAGACCAGTAGACACAGCTGTCAGTGTTTTAGTGGGCAAGAATTTAATTTTAAGATGTTTACTGAATTTAGAGTTATTTCTACACTGCAAGTTTGGATGATGGAGGAAATTGGGATGCCCTTCCCTGTCTCAGGGCCTGATCTCTGTGGTGCCAGGAGCTAGGCAAATATGAAATGAAAGAACTCTTGCCCAAAAGGTCTTGCAAAGCTGTGAGGCACATCTAGACCTAAGCTTAAAAATCACACATGCCAATTAGGATACAAGCTCCCAGTGACTGGGAGAGGCACGCTCTGAATTAAAGGATAGTGAATAATAATCACCAATAATAAAAACCCCATAGAGTTCTTCTAAATTTCTCCAGGCTTGCAGTAAGCTGCTAGTGGCTTATATTTAAAACAGGTTACTTTTAAGTTGAAATACTTCTAAATATGTCAAGGATGCACATTCTCTGGTCGTTATTAATATACTGGTTGCTGTATACATACTCTAATGAATAGTTTCAGCAATCAATATATGTTTATGCTAATATATTCACATGAATCACATTCAAAAAGAAGGCCAGACTGCCTGCCAGTCAATTTTGCCTGCCAGAGTGAGGAAAGCTGGTCACAAGATGAGTGCATAGTAAGAGAGGTTAAGGTTTCTGGGTGATGGGAAAGCTAGACCACTGAGGAGAAACCAGGGGGAAAAGTGCAGAGGTGTCCAGTTCTCCCCAGTGTGACCAGCTTTGATTCAGCAGCCACCCAGCTGTGTTCATATAGAGACAGATCCCAGCTTAGTAAGACTGAGAGAAGATGCCCCAAAGCAGCCTCTGTCCATCCAAATATACCCTATATTTGGATGCAAAAAATCTGGAAGGAATACAAGGCGATATCTGTAAGTAGAAGGATCATCATATTCTCAGCTCAGCCCCTTTTGGCCACCATTAAGCTTTTCAAATTCCAAGGAAAGTTCTGCAGGAAATAATATGGTGGGCTCACCAGCATTTGAAGTCTTCTCTCATGCCTGTTAGGAAAATATGTGAAGAGCTTGTCCAGAAAAAATAGAAAACTAATCAGCAGTGCTGGAAACCACCTATTTCTATGTTGCTATTGTAAAGACAGTTTGGAAAGGAGCTCAAAGGCTCAATCAGGCTGTGTCATCAGTATCCCTCTGGATTCTGCATCGAAGGTAATGATGCAACTGCAAACAAATCTAATCCTCACAGCTGGGGACTTGGCTTTCAGTCCGTCTGGAGTTAAGGGGAATATTTCCCATAGCTTCAAACCTTCTGGAGCCAGGTCTGGAGTCCCTCCCTGCCTGTTTCTGTCCTCTGCACAAACCATTTTCTTCTGTAGGGGTCTCAGAACTCATTCCTCCCTTTGCTTAGCTGGAACATCCCTCCATGTCCCACCACTCTTTTACAGATCAGGATACTAAAGCAAATGCTGGTGGAAGAGGCTCATTCACAGAGAAGGGGTGAACCCCACTAGATTCACATCATGATGTGCACCCCAACAAACCTTCACGAAGATGAATACCTGCCCCAAACGTGGGTACTGTCTCCAGTCTAACAGCCCACAGAGAGCTGGCTAAGATGGGCTAAATAGCAGCTATTTGGAAAAGAAGGGAAAGTTTCAAGGTCTCTCATCTCCTCTTTTACAACAGCCATTGTACTGTAAAAATGCATCAGATAATACATGACATCACCTTTCAGAGGGACTCTCAAACATTCACAGTCCCATTTTCCAAAAAAGAAAAGCCAAGGCATGGATGACTTTAGTAATTATGTCAAGGTCAAGAATTGAGAGCTTTCCAAAACGTGGGGTTTCCAGCTCTCAATGCAGTCAGCCAAACCATCTCATAAATGCATAGAAAGGCAAAGCAGCAATCACAAAGTGGAGAAAAGGATTCTTGGATTTATTCCACGATAACAAGTTTGGCCAATGCAATTGTCCCTCAAAAAACAGATCAAAGGAAGCAGAAAGTGAAAATGGAGAACCTTCTATCCTGTGTTAGTGTGATCAGGCCTCCATGCCAACTTCTGCTGAAGGAAATTTGGGCAAGGAGTCAAAGCAAGGAACAATGAGACCACAACAGCTCCCTACGTACAACATTCCCCCCCTCTACTCCCAGCAAGGGAGGAAAAGGAGTGAAGCTGAGGTGCCTAGAAGCAATGATTTGGAGGAAAACTCCCCACATCTCATTATCTCTACTATAGCTCTGATTATAATTAACATTGCTTGACCTTTCCCATTACAAAACCCCTCTTTTCATTTTTTTTCGCAATTCTGTCAAATTGCACTTTTCTCAGAGGGATTTATTGAGCCCAAAAAGCTCTGCTGTTTCTGAGAACAAGGCAAGAAGAAAAATAATCTTGCTTTGGCCTACTTGCAGAGAGGCTGCATCTCACCTCCCTAGTGCTCACAAATTCCTTTTGACATTCTTGCCTGTGTTCAGCCAAAAGAAAATGAAAAGAAATAGTGAAGCAACACAGAGCAGCAGTGTAGTTTGATGTACACAGCATCCAAGCTAGAATTGCAGGCAGGATCAGGAGGGAACTGTAGCAGACATTCCTAGAAAGCCCAGCACTTCCCCACACCCTCATACAGGGGCCAAATGTGGAGCTGGGACCATCTCTCTCTCCCCTTCTTTAATTCTCTCTTTCCTTTTTTGATTCATTTTTGTCACAGTGAAGTCATCTCCATGGAGTTTGTGTCAGTTTTTCCCAGGGAAAACTTGTGTCATATTTCCATGGACATGCACTGAGAACCCTGATTCTGCCATCTCCATCCTGTGCTTGCCTCTGCAACTTCAATAAAAACCCTTTGAATTTATGCAATAAACACACAAACATATGTACAAGTGTGTGTGTGCACACATGGTTTTGCTCCAAAGCAAACAGAGTAAGGGAGGACATATGGTTCAGTCTCCTGTAGTTTTTACCTCATCCCCAGTAAAAATAAAGGGTAAAAATAAAAGGTGGGATTCAGCTTTCCCAACTCAGCCATCAGAAAGCTGGGCATCACATCCAATCCTGCCGTAGGCAGGGGAATTCACCTCCAGAGAATGATCCATCCCGTCTGTTTTGGATAGGTTTTAGGATGGGCTGAGTCATTGTCTGGAAGTGCCTGTCTCACCTAAAGACCTAATCCTGCCCAGTCCTGAGCATTAGATTGCTCACTGGAGCCCAAGGGAGCTGAACTGGCTTTCTACCTCTCCCAGAGTGCCCTGAATTCCCTGGCTCCTCCTGTTTCCACCTCCCCTCCCAGCCCATAAGGACTCCCAGGTATATCCTAAAGACTTCGGTCTCCACAGGGTAGCAAGAACACACTTTGCTACCAATATTCCTAACCCAAAAATGGTTTATGAGAGAGATGTGACTTCCCTCCAGAGTGCTGGATATGATTCAGGAGCTGGCAGGCAAAACTGACTTTTAATAAGGAGAATATCTTGGTAAAAGTGCACTGCTGGAAATCCTTAAGTTTGCAGCGTCCAGCCCTCTCCTCCTGTCTCCATCAGACCCCAGACTGGGATTTGCAGAGCTCTTCATGCAGAGTGTGCCTGGCAGCAGCTTCAGTCAGGACACGGCAGGAGGTTTCTAGTTCTGGCCAGGTAAGGCCACAGCTGGAACTCCTCCTGGCTCCGAGGAGCCAAGGGCTGAGGCTGCTGTGGGATTCCCAAACTGCCCTTTTGCCATGGGGTCCTTGCACTTCCACTGCCTCCTGGCCCCAGTGAGTCATCCCAATGAAAGTCCTGCCAAAGAGGCAGAAAATTAACCAGTTCTTCCCTGCTGTGGGCCACATCATTCCTCCACGGCTGTGCATATGACACTGGTTCACTTTGGAGATAAGCTGGGCACAGATCTAACCCACTCACACTGAGAAAAACCAGTTTAGGGGTCCAGTGCAGTTTAGGGGTCCAGTGCCCTTGTGCAGGTGCTGTAAACTGAAACACTTCCACCAATGTGCCTGGGTAGATGCATTTTTGGGTGGAGCAAGGACTAAAGGAGAGGATGGCCGGAAGTAACAATACAGAACAGCTGAATAAAAATTCATTTTTTGTCAGCTGGGAATGGGTTGTAGCTGTCAAATTTTTAAATGAGGATTTAAAAGAGGAAAACTCAGTGGGGGAAGATTCCTCTGTTTCCCTCAAATTAGCACAAATGAAACTGAGCTGAGAGGGGGAGACTGAATTGCCACTGCTTTTGAGCTGAGAAATCATGCTGGTGAAGTTGTCAGCACAGCTGGGATCTAGGGACAGAAACACCTCCAGGGCTACAAAATATCACTCCCCACACCTGGAGCAGAACAACCCTGGTCTGGGGAACAGGTGGGGTGACTGTGACCGCCAGAGAGTGATCACAGTTTGTGCTTCATGGATGAAAAGAAGCTGAAGATGAGCTTGACTGGTGTGCAAACAGTGCCTACTCAAGCCTACAGGGCTAGAGACAAGCCAGCTCCCTATCACCACGCTGGGCTTTATTGTCACCTCCACACCGACACCTGAACACGCAACACAACCTCTGCTTTTCTGGTTCTTGCTTGCTGAGGGCCCTGCACCCCAGCCAAGATGATTTGGGGTTGGTTGCATGACCCCCAGCAACAGCAGGAAGAGCAGAACTCCCTAAGCTACGCTCCAGTTTGGCTGTGATTTGTCACCTTTGTAGCTGGCCCTTGTAGTTAGCTCTGACAGACCTCACTTTGCTTAAACACTGGTGGAGCAAAGCATGGGAAGATGCACACTCCCATGGGAGAGCTGAGAGCCTTCAGCCCTTTCTTGGGTCAAAGATCCGCCTCAGAGACATCTGGGATGATGTCAGACCATCTGGGCACCTTTTAGGAGGAATCTGAGTCCTGGTGACATTTCTCTCACAGTCTCTTGTTTGTTTGGGGATGAGGGCGAGAGGGAAGCCTGGATACCCTGAAAGCTGTGCAGCTCCAAAGGACACAATATGTGGTTGTTAGAGGCTGTGGCACTGCCAGACACTGGCCCTGCTGTGAAGCAAGGGGGGAATTCAAACACCTCATTAAAATGCATATGCCAGGCCCACGTAGTCACACTTTCCATGGCCTGGGAACACTTGTGAGAGCTTCATCCACCCGCCCTCGCAACAGCTGGGCAGCGAGACATCCACACCAGTGGCACAGCCCTTTCCAGCTTCAGCCAGCACCAGGGGACCACGTGGACTTGACATCAGCCAGCCTAAAGAGCATGGCTAGCAGGGAGGAAACCATTCCTAACCACAGCCTTTGGAAAACAGTACCCATCGACTGAAAGAGATGCATGAGCACAGCCTGCAGGTAGCAAATCTGGGATCTCCTGCATCCATAGGCTGAGGAATCTCATACATGGAAGACAAAATTTCATCAGCTTTTTGCTATATCCTTCTGGATCCCCTGGGAGAGACCACATTTGACAAAAAAGCAGCTAAGGCACAAGATGTAAGCTCAAAGAGAATTAGGATTTCATAACCCTGTCAAGTAACTTGTCTGAGACTGCAACAGTGCAGAGAAGGGCTAAGAAACAGGATTTCCTACAGCAAGGAGAAGAGTAAAAGTCAAGATGCTGTTTGGCAAAACAGTGTAAGGAAGCACAGGGAGCAAAACTAGAGGAGCTCTTTCCTCCCCTTCCAGATCATCTGTGCTTTGGTTCCTATCCTTCGCTTTCCAAACATGCGGAGACAGCTGACAGAAAGGTCCAGAGCTGGCTTTTCTAAACAACAACAGCCATATCTCATCAAATCTTCCCACAGTCTGTCAGAAGGATTAATTAATACTGTGACTTAAGGAAAGGTTGGCACCAAAGTCACACCTGAAATGGTGCTACCACGTTCAGACAAGGAACTGCCATGGATTTGGTTTGGGTGCAGAACCGGGGGAAGGCAGTGGGAGCACCACTGACAGGTTACAGGGAGCAGCGGGGGTACAGAGAGCACAAAGGTTTGGGCAGTGTCATTCCTGCTGAAGTCTGAAGCCACATCTTTTGAGTTTTGCTTTCCCCTGTGTCCCAGTTTCCCTTCTGCCTACACGATGCAGGTCACATGTCAGTGGCCAGCAACAGGGACTTTTGTACCCAAAATGGGGTTTAACCCAGAAGTGTACCCTTGAATTGTTTTACCTTCCTTCACCCCACTCTCAGAGAGGACAATCTGCCCTTTCTTCCTCTGCAGGGCACATTGTGCAGTCCAGGGAACTGCAACTACCCCTCTCCCTGTCAATGTATCTTTGTGCTTTCTCCCTCACAGACACAAATGGCGTAACCAAGAAAAACTCCTTCGCAATTCTGGACAACAAGCATTTTGTTTCACACTGAAACTGGCCTGTGAGGGGAAGGAGCTTAAATGTAGATCTCTGGACAATAAAGATCTGTCTCCAGTCCATGGTCTAGTCTCTCTCATGCCTGAACATTACAGATCCCGTGCTAATGACCTGAGCATTGCTGATTTCCTATATGGCCTTCTATATGGCCTTAGAAAAAGATAACATGTGGTTTCCCAGTCTGCAAAATAAATACTCCACCATTTAGAACAAATGTTTGTTCCTATTGCCTTTTCTGAAAAAGGTTTTCCACTCAGCATTGATTAAAACACCTCCACATTTGTCCAGAATGCTTAAGCACAGAATTTCTGCACAGTGGAAGATAAGACTGTCTTCAAGGATTTGATCAACTGGGGGCAACTCACTTCTCTAGCACCCAACAGCAGGGTGAGGATAATACATGAAAAACTGATCTGATGATCAAAAGTTGATCTGATTTCTCAGGAATTGGAGTTCCATGAGCCTGGAGGGCAGAGTGGATGCTCTGTCTTTGCAATCTCACTGCAGCACTGAGGATATAAATAAATGCCCACACAAAGATTTAAGGAGGTGTGTTCTAATCAGCACCAAGCATCATTATTTCAAGTCCCTACCAGCAGTGCAGGATGGATTACAGTTGGAGCAGTAAACAATTCTGTACACCAAGTAAGTCAAAGGGAGAAGCTTGAGGGCTGTCCCACAGTGCTACACTGAAATAACCCCACTGGAAACAATGGGGCTGCCTGGGCAGACAGCCAGCCTGACACAGCAGTGTCTGAAAGCCACATTCTTGTCTTGTGCTGTGCTTTTAAGTGGAATCAGATCCCATATTATGCCAGTTGGACACTCAAACCCCCACTCCATCAGCATGATAAAAAATTTCCATGGAGCTGGCAGGAAAAAGGTCAGCACCAAGGGAAAAAATGCCCCATGGCCTCAATGCAGAGCTTGACATCTCTCCCTTTGCTCATGCTCAGAAGATAGAGCTAGTCCCAAGGCATGAAACTGTTCCAGTAATTGGGGACTTTCATTCTCTGTCACACAGATCAGCCCCAACACAGTGCTGGGAAGAGTTGTCATGCCCAAGAGCTGCCCACAGCACATCCCCTTGGTCTGAGCCATCATCAGCTGCTGTGTTACACACCAGGAATCGAGCTGAGACACGGGTCACCGTGCTCTTCATATTGATTACCCTCCATTCTTCATCATGCAGACACTCCCACAGAGTGGGTGACTCAGCAACCAAAGGCCTGCCAGGTTTGAAGCTTTCTAGCCCCTGCTTTTAGAAGAGCATCCCAGTGATAGTACAAAGGGGAATGGCTTTAAACTGAAAGAGGGCAGCGTTAGATTGGATGTAAGGAAGAAATTCTTCACTGTGGGAGCGTCGTGAGGCACTGGAGCAGTTTCTCAGAGAAGCTGTGGCTGCCCCATGGGTGGAAGTGTTCAGTACCAGGCTGGATGAGGTTTGGAGCAACCTGGTTTACTGGAAGGTGTCCCTGCCCATGGCAGGAGGGTTGGAGTTAGGTGGTCTTTAAGGTCCCTTCCAATGAAACCATTCTAGGATTCTAAGATCTCTGGTGAGTGAGGGATGGTAATGATGGTTTGTTGGTTGCAGCAAAGACCCAAAACTTCTGCTCAGGGTTAGCATTAAGCAATGAAAGAGCACTAAATAATTTTCAAAAAAAAAAAAAGCCAGCTTGCCAGTTTTACCACCTGTGGGTCTGCTACTCTCACAGTCCTCCAACACCTGCTCCCCCTCTAGTATTCCCCATTTCCAAACCCCCTCAGCATCTCCAGCTCCAGGATTCCCACTCCCTCCAGCACATCTCTACCTCCAACACTTCCCCTGCCCACTTCCATCCTAAGCCACTGCCTCAGGCATGAGAAGAATCCAGTTCTTTGTCCAAAACTCTGCAGAGTAGAGAGCAGATGTTTTGGAGAAGATGAAGTCACTACATCAGGGGTAACTATCCAGGCACTAGCTCTCTCCTCATGACACAGTATCATATCCCTCACTCCTAAGGGACCTCAAATTACATCAAGTGGACATCAGAGTCAGAACTGCCTGTGAACACTGATGACTTCATAGAGTAACATAACATGGAAGACCTCACTCCAGCAGGCTTCCACATGAGATCCCACAAGCTCTTCTGAGCTTCAGCTGCTCTCCACAGTCAGAAACAGTCCCAGTTGAGCAATGTGTAGGACACACCCTGCTTTAGGGTGAAGGGGTATTTACTTGGAAATAGCAGCGTTGTTGCAAACACTGCTAAGCTAATAGCTTAAGTCTTGGCAAAGATCTGGTGTCTTTTAGACTTGGGGGATCTTTGTACACTCATAAGTCCAGACATGGTTTTGCCAGCTAAAGAGACAAGACTCTGCAGAGACAAGCACAGACAAAGAAAATAACCTACCTAAATTCACGTAACAGATCCATAATGAAAACACAAATAGAAGCCAGTTCTGGCTTCCAGGTGTTGCTCCAGCAACTGGAGAAAAAAAAAAAACCTAATTCTAGCCTGGAGAGGACTACTGAAGAAAGATCTTTCACTTCACAGACTTTTATGCATTTGCCAGAGCCTTGGGGATACCAACAGGCTTTAATGGCTCCACCCAGCCCCACCTGGGCCCTCCACTCACAATTTAAGCTCCAGCCTGAGCCCTTGGTCCCAGTCTGAGTCTCAGACCAAGAGCTGTGCTGTAGCAGCTATGCCTGGTCATAGACCTCAATGATCCTGATCCATGATCTGATTTCCAGCTTGATTTAGCCCCTTACTTGGCATTGTGGTCTTGTCTGATGGTCACAGGGCTGTGTGTGACACTTCCATAGCACCTGTTTTCAGTTCATCCTTTGATGAACTTAGGAAAGGTCCAACTGAAACCTTTGGGAGAGCTCTGAGTGCCTTCATGTATTTCCAGTTAAAGCCTCCAGGAGCATTTCCATGCCAGCCTCCTCACTTGCCTTTTGCATCCTATTTACTCTGAACTCAATTAAAGAATTTGCCACTCATAGGTGGGCTGGGGTCTTTCTGGGAAATTGTCTCTACTTTTACAGCCTCAGCATGGAGCAAATCACTGGAGGTGCGTTGGCTGTCAGTCCTGAGACCAGAAACAGATGCTCTCTGTCTTGAATACCTGAGGGCATCTTGCTCTGAAGGTTATTCATTTCTCTGCGTGATCCTGTCATTGTTTAATAGTTTTAGGGTTAGGCAGATTATTTTGCTGCTTGACAAGTACTTGCATTTCCCTGGGATGTTGGGCAATTAAAGTCAATACAGATCTGACATCTTATTTTTACTGTAGTAGTTCTTGTATTCTGCATCTCCAGAGAGGACTGAGATAATGCTGCTGTTGTGTACTCCTGAGGAAGAAGCAGCTGCATGGAGTGGTTGGTGCTGGAAACAACTGCATACAGCTCTTTGCATTCTCTCAGGATGTTGTTTTCCAACAGAAATGGAAAAGCTGACAAAACTTTCCTATTCACAGTAGCTTGAAACTCTCTAAAGGCTGCAATTACAATTAGCATTTTTTTCCAAAGTTCCCTGGTGATTTAAGGTAGCTCCCCTGGGCAGAAGCCATTATTTGGGCTAATAGTCAACAGCCAGCTTTGCAGCCACCAGCAGAACTCAGGGGAGTGAGTTTGGAAAGAAAACATCAAGTGTTCTTGTGCTTGTCTGCTCCCTCACCACCCTGGAATTCTCAGGGTGGGATCAGTATTCTGAGATAGAGAGGTTTAGGAAGATGTGTTTATAAGACACCTGGTCACTCAGGATGGCTCAGACAGTGCAGGTGACTCAAGGGTACCAACAGCGTCCCTTGGATGGGCACGGTCAAATGAATAAACTGAGGCACTTGGAAATCCACAGCAGGTCCCAGTTTCAGCTGAGGCCCTCCCAGAGCAATTAACCTCAGAGAAAATTACCGTCTGGCACAGCACCACTGACAAGTTGCCAGGCTTGAGGTGTAGCCAGCTGCTTAACTGAGTGTGTGGCATTCATCGCCTGTGGGAAAGGTAAGGGGAAATGAATCCGTGGTGGAAACAACTACATTTTGCTACATGTCTGCAAAGTAACTGCAAATCCATCCTCTTATGGACACGTTCATAGCTTGGAAAGTGCCAGTTATATAGTAGTGCATTGCAAGTGAAAAAGGCCTTTTTTCACCATGTTTAGTGAAGCTGGGCACGATCATGGTACTCATAAGGTGAACCTATAACCAGCCCCTCTTTCTCTTGGTTATACCAATGTAAAACTGCTATGTCCCCTTCTACCTGGCCAAATATACCGTAAAATCATCAGGGCAGACTGCTCAAAGGGCAAATCATTTTGCTTCCCAGTAAACCCTGAAGATAAACGTGTTCCCCAGGCTCTCACGGCTGCTGAAAGCAACTATTCCACACAGAACTTGCTGTCTCTTTGCAAATGAAAGAACAAAGCTCACAGGGATAAAATCAATATTTTCCTTGACAGTGGGACAGTGATAATGATGTACAAAGCCTTGAACACGTGAAGAACTGTTTTATCATCATGCTCAGGAGTTTTCTCTTCTTGAACTTTATCTCCCTGCCAATGCTAGAAGGTGACTGTCACAAGGGCCCAGATTCTCAGTGGGGCTTGCTGCAACACCTCTGAGTCTGCTGGACATCACCAGAGTCCAGGGGCTCTGAAACTGCAGAAAAATATCTTCCTCTCCAAGCTAATATGTCAGTGATGTGAGGGAAATATCTCAAGGGTCCTTATCATAGAAGCCTAAAGGTTGGAAATGACCTCAAAGATCATCAAGTACAAACATTAATCCAGCACTGCCAAGTTCACCACTAAACCATGTCCCCAGATGCCACATCCACATGCTTTTTGAGCACTTCCAATGATTTGATTCAGGTTGATCAATCAGTCTCACTGTATGTGTTTGCAACTGGGTCTGGACACCTTATGCCTCAAACACTGAGAATATCTTAGGAAGAAAGGGATGGCACAAACAGACAAAAGTTCATGTTGGAAAAGGAAAACCTTGAGAGAGGAAAAGAGAAATGGCTCACAATTACAGAGTGCAAAGTGCAGGATGCATGAAATCCTGACCACATTTAAGTCACTTTGCCATTTACTTCATGAAGGCAGGTGACTGAAGAGTACAATATCTCAAGTTACTACAGAGAAGGCTGAACAGCTGAGGTTTCTTATCCTTGCTTATACAACCCTAAAACCTCTCCTTTGCCATAGTCACTGCAGCTGACCTGAAGGAGCAGTTTTTACAATTGCTGACTGTATTTTTAGCTGACCTTGCATGTGACTCAGTAGAGAGAAATGAGGAAAGACAGTCCCATGAGAATTCCCACACACCACCATAGATCACCACAGCTGTGAGAGTCCCAGAGAAAAGACAAAAAGGAGGCATTTCCTCTGCTCAGATGTATCCTGCCACCAGGGAATGTGTCTGTAATTTAATAAACATCTCAATACCATCAACAATTGGGTAAAAAGAACACTGAGCAGACACAGGCCATGGCTGTAACTGGTTGTGCTTTCCTAGAGTACCAAAGGAGGCATATTGTTCAGCCAGTCCTGGATTTTGTTCTTTACTTGACTAATCTATGTGGGATTTTTATGATTTAGGTCATAACTCCATAAAGTTCTATTTTTTTTGAGCTGGAATCAGAAGGTAAGTGCTTCCTGCGCTTAGTACTTCTCCATAACCTACTAGTGGTTATTCATTAAAAGATAATACTGAGATAACAGGGAAAATGTTGGGTACATCCTCAACGAAGGTTCTGGGTAGACACTTCTCTCACTTCAGACTCCAGAGAAACCTCTTTGTAGCTAATTTGCCTGAGATTCATGCACGTCTAGCAGTGGGAGCTGGCTGGGCTATGAAGTGGAACTCTTCAAGGGTTAACGGCCCTGTTGTTTCTAGTAGGTGTAATGCAAAGAAACACTAATATGCTCAGGAGGAGAACAAAAGCTTTCACAGTGCAGGGCTACTCTGGTGGCCCAAGACACTACTTGTGTAGCACAGGAAAGCACCGAAGCCCTTTGGAGTCTTAATCTCCCTGGTTGAGCTCTGGATCACTGACTGCTTTCAGCATGAAGGACTGGGTGAATTTGTGCACTACCTGTTTATTCTGAGAGGCAAAGTGGACAATTTTCAATGGAAGAATAACAAAAAACCCAAGAGACAGGCTCTGTCCGTGAGACTTTGTGCAGATTCAAAGGCATCTTCATTCAAGACCTCCTTCAGCAGCAGACTAAGTATGTTTAACAGCTCTCTGCTACTCCAGTCACTGGGGAAGGCAATTAGGAACCACAGAATCCACATTCCATTTTAGCTCACAGTGGAGATAATTTGATTTAATAGGGGGCACATTTTCTACATTAAGATTTGTGATCACCATTGAAACCAGATAGTGAGGTTTTCAGCAGAGACAGAAAGGCATATGTACTCTTAGTGTCCTTGTTCAAAGGCAGAGAAGCATCAGAGACTGACCATGGTCTGTTTTTGTCAGAGGCATTTGGGCCAAGAAAAACAAACAAACAAAGCTCACAAATAACCACACTTTCCAGAAACATCACCGTGTTCCAGGCAGGCAACCAAGGAACCTCCCATTCCTGGAGGTGTTCAAGAGTCTGGATGGGGCTTTGAGCAACCTGGTCTAGTGGAAGATGTCCCTGACCACAGCACGGGGTTGGAATGGGATGATCTTTAAGGTCCCTTCCAACCGAAGCCATTCTCTGATTCTCTGAACCTTAATGGACAACTAGAGCTCCTTAATTGGTCAAGATATGAGTACAAACCATTGGCCTTCAGTCGTTCTGGTAGAGTTACATCACACCATCCAAACAAGCTGAAACTGCCCCATATTGGTGTCACTTTCCACTGTCATTAATTAGGTGATAGAAGAAAGAAGACAAAACTGTGGCCACCCAACAGAGAGAAGCTGTCTAACTTCTCCTTATCTCATGGCCGTGGGACAAGTCTTCAAATGGAAGGAAACAACACTAACCCTACCAGGACTTTTCTCCTTTTCTGAACAGATACTTAAGATAGAAATTGGAGGTCATCTTAAGATGAGTGCAGCCCTGAGATGTATCTTTCCACTGAGAATGAAATTGAAGTGTTAATTAATCTCTGCTTCTATTTTACACTGCTAATACTGTGTTGAGAGACAGAGTGTATTTCCCCAGTGCCCTTCCAAGCCAACTACCTCGCTCCTCAACTGAAGATTCTTTTTATCTGTCCAACTCAAAGAACTGAAGAAACAGAAACATTTAGGCACCCACCTGAACCCTCCATGTCAAAAGTCAGTTTTAAGCATTGGTGATGTGCCCTTCAGCTTGGTTTGTTGGCTCATGTTAATATCTGTGCCCTGGAAAAATACCTGACATCTGTGCTGTGACTCGGATTCTCAAATAGGACAAATTGACTTTTCTTTCAGCAGAACCCATTGAGCTGTAGATTGCAAAGGGTTTTGCGAAGGTGATTTGAAGAGAGCAGCATCTACTCTCTGCTGTTAGACTTGATACAACAGTCTTCTAAATGCATTTTTCTGGGAATTCTCACTAACCTGTGTCTCCTCAATCTCCTCAGAAGAGAAGGTTGCCCTTATCTATAGCATCCTAGCTCAGTTTTGACAGCACTGACCTTTGCAGAGTGATGAAATCTTCTGCACTTCTTGTTCCCATCTCATTCTCCCACTACCATGATCATGCAGGTAAATCATCTCACTTTGAGGTGCCTTTTCAGAGCCACCTCTCACCTCAGCCATAGCAAACATCTTGCAGAAGAAAAATGATGAGATAAAGCCTGACCCAAACTTTGCAGCCTCACAGCCAATCAGCCCATAACAATCATAACAAACCTCACCTGTTTCAGCTTCGTTCCCACCATGGAAGCACTGCTGTCAAGCACAAACACAACGTTCTTTGGCAGTGGGGGGAGATCTGTGGGGGCGAAGTAGTGCACGAAATACCCATTAAGAATCTGTGGAAGAGCAAGGAAGTCAGGAGTCAAAGGCAGATCACGATGCATTGTTCCACACACATCATTATATTTGGTTGGGCACACCTGATGCTGCTTTCAATGCCTCTGTGTACACTGGAGTGCTCCTTGGTATCCCTCTTGGTTCTGGTCCCCTGGTTATCCAGGTTGGAGGAGCCTACAGGAGCTCCCCACTTTTTTTCCATGGTGGACATTGGGATTTCTTTCCAAATGCAGTAAGGATATAATTATGTACCCAGGGATCAGAACCACAACACACACTTGGGGAACTGGCCTTGTATCCAGATATATACAGCCAGTATACTGAGAAACTGAGAATCAGATACAAAAAAGAAACTCAAATAGGTACCTGTGGTTTCTAAGTCCATCACATAACTGCCAATTAAGTGGTTTTATTTTGGATAGTTTTTACAAGTTGGAGAAGTAGCCTTCACTTGGAAAACATTTTCTAGGATGTTTGGAGCATGCAAGGCAATTGAACTATCTCAGGTGTAGTTAATAAAACAAAAGATGAGTCATGTGTACAGTACCTGAACATCCCCAACACTCAGCTCCCTGCTGACATCATATCTAATGATGAAGTCTCCCAAAATTCCATTTCGGGCGATCCTGGTTTGCTCGACAACACTGGGATTGAAAGTAATTTTAGCTAAGGTTTTGGTATGTCCAATCACAGTAGAAGGAGGAGGAGACATATCACCTGTTGAGATAAAATTACAGTATGACAGGTTTTTCCCATTGTCTTACAGATGTCAGAGCACAGCACACGTAGTATTGCCATGGAGTCAGGTCAACCAGCCCAGTTACATACTGAGATTAAAGATTCAGCTCACCAGTGACAAAAAGAGAACTTAATAATCTCTCTCCCGCAATTCTAAACTGAAAACAGCACTGCAGTGCTATCAGGGATATAAACGTTTAGCAAAGTCCCTGTGCTCAGTTCTGTTTGGAGGTCACTGAACTCAAAGGCCAGTTCATTGCTTTCTGTAAATGATGAACACACAACTTCAGACATGTACGTGCTGTTCATTCCAGCCAACTCCAGACATCCAGAATGCAGGTCCTGTACCTGAGATCCCGCCAGTGAATGCACGTATGATTCACTGGACCTGTTTAGACATTTTCTCTAGGATTAGATGAATCACACTGCAGACTTCTCTCTACTGATTATAAAGAGTTCTTGAGGGGGCATGTTCAGAGGTACCGTGGGCATGTGAGGTGGGATTGATCTGACTGATTGCTTGATCTGACAAGTGTCTTATGTGTAATGTCTACATTTTAATAAGTCATCTTAGCTGCCTTTATGTTCAGCAAAAGTTACCATTACAGTCTCTTCACTTTCAGTCTCACCGACTGAGAGGAAATCCAGCACTTGCCAGTGCAGTCACACAAACTGCATCCCTGAGATGCAACTCACCCTAACCCCTGAAAACCCTTCCTGAGTCAGTGAAGAAGAAGGGTGTGCCTTGCAGAGGGCATCTAGAGGAAGACAATCATTTAGGTCTGAGTCACCTTGAAGGAATCTTTCCTTGTCTTGTTAGTTGTGTTCATTTTTTAAAGTTGGGGGATTTGGAGATTCCTTCTTGTCTCTCTGTGTGGACAAAATCTCACCTTATTCTCTTTTGGTGTCCCAACTGTTCATTCCCTCTGAGCTCCTTAAGGATCTGACCAAATATCACATTTGGTCTGAATTTTCCCAGGTCTTTGAGGTCTTTCCCCCTTATCCTAACTAGCTATTGAAAACACCACAATAGTTTCTCAGCTGATGCTGCTCTTGGGAGCTTCAGCTCTCACCAGTGATTATTCCAACACCCCTCTGAGGCACAGAAGTTCCATTATATCCGCTCATGTGCTGATTAGAGTTGGTGGGAATGAGCTGCTTACTTATACTGTGACGGGAAGTCTCAAATCTTTTCCAAAGGTGGCCCAAGACATCTGTGGCATGGCAGGGAAAACAGGATAGGTGTAATTCAGTTCCAGTGTAAGTGTTCACAATGCAAATATCTACATCTAAGCTTATTTTCTGGGCTCCCACTATGCAAGTGGAGATCAGGTCAAGCATGTCAGAGATTAGGGTATGATACATCTGGCCAGACACAGACACATACTTTAGGATAATTTTAATTATGTGCCATACCCCGTTAACAATACTGATCCCAATGACAAGGTGCAGGCAGCTCCTCTCCAGGGGTCCCTATAATTCTGTTTATGTAATGAGGAGTGCCCTTTGTAAAGGGCTTTGAGCAGCATTAGAGAAAGGCAATGTGACATCTGTATGCAACACTGAACACAACTTCACATCCAGGTCCCACAGTGATTTACGAAAGCAGAAATGTGTGATTATGACCATTTAAAAAGCAGAAAAGGAGGCATGGAGTGGTTACCTAACTCACCAGACTACCCACAGACTTCAAAGTCCATGTAAATGCCAGCATTAGGGTTCTTGAGGGTTTATAAAATGATCAGTTGAATCTGTGACTTTTAGTCTAAAGTTCTATACACAATCTAGGCTGCTCTGGGCAAAGGAATGAAAGTCAGATTCATAAATCAATAGCAGTCTAGGATGTTACTTCCATTATGATTTAGCATTACTTTTATAGCTCTCTTGTGAGTGCATTTGAACAGACAAAGCACAAGACTGTTCCACTGAGATAGGGATTTTCTCATAGACAGATTTTCTCATTTTACACAAATAAATTGTAGTTGGAGCACCTGGAATGTGAAACAAACTCCTCAGCAAAAGACTTGACCAAAGAGACTGAATGACAGATAATAATTTCAGTAAAGTCAAGAACTGACTCTGCACCATGACTTCTCATACTATTCCAGTTCCAATCTATCCATTCTGATGGAAACAGAGAGAGAGGTCCCACCCAATACATCAAAATCACTTAAGGACATGAGTGTTGGATCTTAAAGGGGGCTTATAAAATGATTTCCCAGAGCTTTGACATTTTTACTAAAATCTGTGTGCAGTTCAGATTTCTCCTGGCAAATAAAAGTCATAAATCAATATCTCTATAAGATTTTGCCTCTGTCTTGATTTGGTTTTACTTTTACAGCTGCCTTTTGATCAGATGAATCAACAGATGCAATATGCTTTTCATACACAATGCATCAGATTTGCTCGTGTTGGCCTCTCTGGATTTTCCATCTGTCTCCTATCACTTCTAAAACCCCATTTAACTGCCAGCATGTGAGAAATGCCCAGAATTCATAGAAACAGCTTAGCAGTTCATTTATGTTTTCTGATCTGAGGGTTTCACATTACTTCTCCTCAGCTGCTGAAAGGAAAACTTTGTTGTGGGTGAGGCTGCTTGCCTGTATCACATCAGGGTCAATGAAAGTCACTCCCATGCTGGAAACAGAAGCTCCCTCCTTATTCCTACTGCAAATAGACATCTGTGGCCTTTGGACAGCACTTCTGTGCTGCTCTGCCATGAGTACAATGATGGGTGAGGAGAGTTTGTTGTGCCACAACAGCATGAGTTACAGTCCTGCCATTTCTGTGGACCATCAGAAATTAGCTGAGCTTGGGAGCAACTCCATGACTCAATTTTCCCACCTGCTAAATGGGCATAATCACATGTATCCAGTAATCATAATCATAATTACATGTATCCAGTTTTTTAAACAAATGTGGAGTCTAGATGGATCTTGTGGATCACATTGCATCCCTCTATTACTCCTCAAAACACTGTGGAGGTGATAGATGTCATCCCTTGTAACACAGACAGTGGTTTAGCAACCTCTGGAGAGAACGTTTCTCTGGAGAGAAGCCTCATTTAGCCATTGCAAGTGAGAAGAATTGCTCAGGAATCTCTCCCTCCTTCATATCCACTCATCTCCCTCTCCAGGATAGAGATTAAAAAAACAAAAAATGGTATGATAGAAAAGGTCTAAGATGGGATAAGACAGATATCTATCTATCTTATTATTAATTATAGATATCTTATATCCTTAGATATCTATCTAAGGACAGATAGATAGAGAGAGAGAGAGAGAGAGAGAGATTGATTTTCCTCCCTGCAATAACAGAAATAAGGTCTGCAAGTCAAGTTCTCTAATTCATCCCATGTTCCCTGACCAAATCCCTTCCTACTTGGTTTCATGTCATGGTCAGGAAACACTCCAGACCTCCAGTAATGGAAA
>JAWWMP010000041.1:3031343-3052948 GCA_035047865.1 Dendrocincla tyrannina
ATGTTCCCTGACCAAATCCCTTCCTACTTGGTTTCATGTCATGGTCAGGAAACACTCCAGACCTCCAGTAATGGAAAATCAGTGCCTGCCCTTGCCAGTCCTTTCCAGAGCTTCCCTTTTTTCACTGTTAAACATTTTCAACATCTAATTTCCATTTTTCCTTCTGGATTATAAACCCATGACTTCTTAGTGGCATAGAAAGCACAGTAACCTTTGCCTCCTTGCAGTAGCCTTTTTTGTATTTGAAGACAGTTCTCATGTCTTCCCCTAGGTTTCTTTTTTAGGCAGCACTTTATAGCTGGATCTCAATTACTCTTCTCTGTTTATTGGCCTTGTGCTTTTTAAACAAGTGACAGAGAGAGAAAAATCTATGAGATATTTCAGAGTCCAGAGCATGGATGAGCTCCAAAGACTTGAGCTGAGATAGAAGGGCCTTTAGACAAACTTTCCACCAACTTCAGCAAAAGTAAACAGAGCAGGGAAAAGTATTTTTCATATGAAACTGTTGCCCTGACAGGATGAAATTATTTTGGAGACTGGCAGAGTCAGGATTAGAATTCAAATGCAGAGTTCATCCTCCACTGACACAGAGAAATTTCCAGACAGCTGTGATAAGAAAGCAAAACCTTTCTGGGACCTTTGACTTCAGAAAGAAATAGTCATTCTCAAGCAGCCTAGTGTCTCCTGGCCAAGTCCGTGACTGGTTCTCACACTGGAGGAAAAGGATGAGGACATCCCTGAGAATGCTGAGTAGGATATCACGCAGAAAATGGCTTTGTTCTGAGGTCACTAGAGAAGGCCAGGACCACTGGCCTCAATGTCTCCTGTTTTGGGGTTTGCATGTGACAGAAGACAACACCTGCAACATGCCAAAAGATCATTTTCCAAAACACACATGGCTATTTCCTTTGGGGAAAATACAAGCCCCAGACGGAGCCACGTGCACAGGAGCTTCTGTCATAGGAAATATCCTAGAAAGACCTGTCATCACTTTGTTTTCCCTCCGTGTTCAGAGAGGACTTATGTAGGACTTTCCAAGAGCCTCTGTCTATAGCAAAGCATAGCTTCACTTTTCATAAATCACTGGAATTCTGCGGAGCCAAGTCCAATCATTGTATCTATTGCCCCTACAGCCAAACCCAGGCAGAACTGGGCTTTTTTTTCCACTATGCTTTCCCCATGGTACATTGGCTGTATGGCATGTGGAAAGCACCATAAACATAAGAAGATTGGTTCATGAAATAAAGGCAGATCAGGCAATCCTCCACTTTTGGTCATCTCCGCTATTGTTCTTACTTTTTCATTAGTTTTGCTAAGAGCATTTATTGCCACAACAGGTTGGCATTTCATTTATGAACATCCATCACTGCTGGTGCTCATCATTTGATAACTCCGAAGCCAAACTTCTTTGATTTTTAACTTAATTTGCGTGTTCTACACTGGATCCTCAGGTGCTATTCTCAGAAAAAGCATAATAAAAAGCATTTGTCGTCCAGGTCAATTAGAGTTAAAAGCACCTAAATGACTTGTGAAGCCACATCCCATCCTCGCTGGTGGTTTCATGGTCATTTGGACATATTACTCAAAATGCCATTTAACTGATGGCTTGATGGTACGATATGTTTTTTCAACCAATACTCCAGTTTAGTAATATTTATGAAAATCTCATATTTTATCATTAACTGTGAGATAAGAACCACGTTTGTAGAGAGTTTTCATGACATATTCCAACTCAAACCAGTCAGGCAGTACCATTTTCCAATGAGCAGCCCTCTATTCTGTATTTCATTATTTTTATAAGTCACATTCTCTAAATTTGGGCACCCCGGGTAACACAGCATGGCAGCATCTGATCTGGCAGCCTTTGCTGGCCACCTACTTACTCGACTGCTTTTGTGCTCTCCTGTCAAGTGGAACTGAAGTGTTTTAAGCCACAGGAATACAAGAAGAGACCAGACAGTGTCTTATTTTCTGGTTTACTCCCAGTTTAGGCTGTCTGCCAAGAAGCCACTCTTTAGATGTAATTGCAATTCACCTGTCTTTCACTTAAAAACTCACAGCCTCCCCTGGAGTCTCACTGGATGAGCAGATTTCATGCTCTTGGGCCTTTAGGTGCCATATGAGCAAGAAGGATTTGCAGGGAGCATCTAATGGCTCAGATGGTTTGCTTTTTGGATCCAGCTTGAGAGATGACAGCTAGCTGGAATACAGTGGATTTCCAAGTGAAATGCTCCTTGCCTTGGCCTTGCCCTCCCTAAGTGTGTTCTTGAGGTTTCCATTTGTGTTTGGGAAGACGGGAAGTTCCTGTTGTCTGCTCCAAGCGCGACTGAGCTTGTTGGCCAGAAGACATCACAAGCAATAAATCCCTCTTATCCAAAACAATCCGTCCTTCTCCATGACCCATATGAGACCCTTCTGACACTCTCTGCCAATTTTTTTCAGGTCTGGCTGCTGGTAATGTCCTACTTCTTTTCATGGAGCTTAAATCATAAAGAAGCTCAGCAGACCTACCAAATCCATTAACCCTCCACGCTCATCTGAGTGGCACTCCCTGAGTGCCACTGGTGAAGACCTGAGCTGGCAGATACACAACCCACTCCTGACTGCCCACGATGGATCCCAAAAAGTGATTTTAACATTTCAGTGGCCTCCACAGCAGTGATTCCACCACCCACACAGGGTGATTCCAGACAGAAAAGGCCTGTAATTGAAGTCTGAGCACGGATAACGCACAGGGAATCTGAGCTTCAGTTGCATTACCCATCCTGCAATGGGATGTCTATTTTACATACATTTTACTGGCTAGGGAGGATTATGGAATTGTAGAGCTTGGGCCTGTTTTTGTATGAGCTGTCTGAAATCTGAAGCATGGTGCCAAGAAGGATCAGCACTCAAAGATTGCCATTTGGACAGCAAATTACATGAGTTTTCCCAGTATGGGATTTCCATATAGGAATTTCCATACAGCACTGGACCAACAGTGTGTCTGCTCTGCTTAGTCTGTCTCTGACCTTGATCAATGCCAGATGTTTTGCAGGAAACCATATGCCACAATGCACTGTGATACTCCCTGATAGGTGGAAAAGGCTTCCTGTCTCTCCTGATGAGGAGCAGAGCACATTCATCACGCAGCACGTGGATGTCCAACACAGAGGCTAATTGAGGCTTGACCTGAAGTTAGTCCAAGTCACTGAGAGCCTTGATTTCAATGTGATTTGAACTAAAGCAATAGGATCCCACTGAGCAATCAGTTTAACCCCACTTCATGTGCTTTAGAATCTTCACCTGGCAGACATGAACCGCTCCTCTGATTTTGCTGGCACTACATCACTTGGGGTAACTGAGGATCAAGTCCCACAAGACTCTACATCCTGCTTCCATGTCAAACTAGTCCTCTTTTTTTGGTGTTTTTTTGTCCACATGTAGCAACCACAGTATCCCGTGTCCCTCACTGTTGGTTTACACCAGAAAAATTACCTTTACACCATCTGAACAGCACGCAAGGACACCTGGGGCTAAGAGCAGATTCTCAGGTCACACTGAGTGCTTTGGCAAAACATGGATTTTCCTCTTGGAATTTCCCATGTTCTAAAGTGCAGGATTTCCTATCTGCCTTGGCATGGATGGATGGAAAAAACAATTCACTTAAAATAAACAGTTCCCAGGAGATGTGGAGCCAGAGAAGAGCTTGCTCTGATGCTGAGCACAAGGCCTGAAGGCCCAGTTCAAAGCTCTTAAAGACAATAGCAAAAAAAAATTCCTATTGAGATGAATGGGATCAGCCCTGTATTCATTAAGCTTCAAAGTTCTCACAGGGTTGTGCTCAGATACCACACAGACACAGTCATCCATAGAAAACAGATCCAACACTGCCAGGACACTTCTGGACAAGTGACTGAGGCCCCCACAAGTAAAAGAACCGTGGGTCATAAAATCTCTCCTTACCTTCAGCTTTCCCATTGCCTTTCTGCTTGCTGTTTCGGAGGGGAGGCACTTCCAGTGAAACTATGCCTGAGTTCTCCAGGATGTTCACCTCCACCCGTAACCTCCCCACCAGCTGCTGGGGACGGATGCTCACGGTGTACTCGTATTTTCCGAGCCTTCTTTGCAAAAGTTCTTCGTAGTGCAGTAGGAACCTGGCCTGCATCTTGCGAGGAATGAAGACAGAAGCTTTGAATGTCTCATAGCCATTCTCCCTGGAAGGAAAATCCATAGACACCTTCACACCCCGCACATGTCGCACGTTACATCCTCCAGTGAACGATGAATCTGGATTTTGCTGGTCCAATGAAAGTATTTCCTCTCAGTGAACATGTGAAACCATCAAGGAAGAAAACATTGCAAAGCTTCACAAAGATTTGGGCATTCAGGAGGTTTCTACAGATGGAAAGGTCTTAAAAGATGACTTCTTATGGAGAGGAGTATGACCAACATGTGTAACATAGAGAAGGCCAGAGGAAAGGTTGTTTCCTTCACAGAATACCCTGAGTTGGAAGGGACCCACAAGGATCATCAAGTCCAACTCTTAAGTGCATTCCATCACGTACAGGGATCAAACCCATGACCTTGGCATTATTAGCACCATGCTCTAACCAGCTGAGCTTTGGAAGACCCATATTTCATGGGATTATACAATAGTTTGAGTTGGAAGGGAACTTTAAGGGTCATCTAGTCCAACCCTCCTGCAACAAGCAGGAAAATCTTCAAGTAGATCAGGTTGCTCAAAGCTCCATCCAACCAGACCTTGACTGTTTCCAGGGGTGGGGCATCTACCACCTCTCTGGGCAACCTGATTTATTTAATGTATTAATGCATTTAATTCTTGACTTTGTCGGTGCTGATATATTGCAATTAAAATAGCAAAGTACACTGAAATTTTCTTCCCTAATATTGTGTTTTATAGCTACAAATTCAATGGGGAGAAATAGGATCCTTAAGACAATTCAACCACTGGACATTTCCCTACAAGAACGCTCCCAATGGGCCAGTGTGCCAGCAGTCTCCCAGCATAAAACTAACAGTCATCTTTCTGTTCTTTAGTGGTGTAACCATGTAGTAATCACCTACACAAGAGGATGCAACAGGGCACAACAAGAGAAATACAGTGATTTCAACAAGAGAAATACAGTGAGAAATACAGTGTCTTTCATATTCTGTCAGTCTGTGCCTGGATCCTGACACAGCATCCTTTGGTAAAGGTTCAGGATAGATTTTTCCTACCACAAGTTTGTCTAGTCATTCTTTGAATCCACATTAAATTTGGCATCCACAATTTCCAGCTGTAAGAAACATAGTTCATGTGAATAATACCTTAGTTTGCCTGGTTTGACCCTGACATCAACACAATCAAGTTTCTCTAGTTTCTCTATGAAAGACAGAAAATAAACACTACTTAATGTTTTCCACATATTACTCATTAGTTCAGACCTCTCTCTCCCTTCCTGCAGTTCCCCATTTTTCTGGTCTGAAAATTTAGCTGTTCCTGAACATGTGTTGATGTTGGAATGGTGCTACTATCCTAGATGACTGGAAATAGTGCAGGATTTTCCAGAGCAGCAAAATCCAAAAGTGGTGCATCTCTGGGAGAGACATTTGGGGGGAATTTGGGTATCTGGGAAAATAACCCATAGTGCTGCTGAAGTGTATTCAGGTGAATACACAGGCTTTTAGATCACTAAAGGGATGGGAATTCCTGCCAGTGCTTGTCCAAGAGTACTAAACACGGTCAAGCACTGAGAACAGGGCAAGTAAACACGGCTGCAAAAGGTTTCCTGTGGTCTTACCACTGACTAACTTCATAGTACTGGAGTTGTAACTCATGGAATTTTGTGTGCCTGTGGCTCTGTGCTCTCTCCTGCTTACGCCATAACCACCAGTAAGGATTGCAATGGCTGCATCCAGATTGTTCTGGGTTTAGGGGGATAGATGGCAACAGGTTGCCAAGGGCCATTTGGAACAGTGACCCAGACATCTTGCTGGAATGCAAATATGACTGTCTTACTTTACAATGAGTGGACAGCCCAGGGCCCATTGAGGTGTCCTGCACACCAGGATCTCCCTGAGCAGGGACACCTCTCAAGGTTACTCCTCAAGGCTGGGTGTATCCTTGCTGCAACAGATTCTTGGTAAGTGATTAATAGCATGCCAAACTTTGAAATCTGAAGTGCTATAAAGGATTGATTTCACATATATAATGATTTCGACATAAGTCATTGACCAGTCTGGGCCACACCCGTGCTCCTCTCTGAGATGGAGTTCAGAAAGCAAGGAGGTCCTTTCTGAACTTCATGATTCAATGGGAGGGTCTCCCTGACAGCTTTGTCTGACCCTGCTCTCTCTGTGGTAAATAATCAAGTGTACCTTGCCATTGAATCTTGTTGAACCACTGTCACATTTACCACTGAACTTTGTTAACTTACTGCTTTATATAAATAAAGTATATTGTTGCTTCTATCTTGAGTGAAGTTGATGACTCCATCCATGACGGGGCCTTGATTTTCCTGCCTGCTATTCAGGAAGTAGCAAGCATTCGTTCCCTCAGCAGTACATCCTGGAGCATTTTGGAGATGAAAATGTTGTGTGACAGGGTTGGAAAAAGCCACACACAATTTTACGTGGCTTGGAGCATAGGAATGACACAAGGCAGTGCAGATAACAATCTATTTAGCTGCCTCTCCCTATAAATCCATGGATGGGTATGCCAAAGTAGCCAAGATAAAGATGGAAAGAGAGTACATCACATCCCAGACCACAGCCAAATGCACAGCACTTACCTTCCATCTGTGGGGCTGGGAGGTTTCCTGTGCGTCGTTTTGTCATCGCTGCTGTTTTTCTTTTCTTTCCCTGTGACCTCTCCATAGTAAGTCTTGTTGCCAATGCTCCTGGAGAAGAGACCAGAGGTGTCAACATGATCATTCTGCCCCCATATACAGTGACAGCTGTGCAGAAGCTGTAGATGAGTTCACAGACTGTGCATGTGTGAACAGCCTAAATGTGCTGCTGGTGGAACTCGAGTCGCCAAGACAGAAGCCAACTTAGAAGTTCCCTGGCTGGTAATACATTTTCAGCCCAGGAGTTTACCTCTCCAAAATGCCAGTTCAGTGGGTAATCTCCAAAGCACAAGGATGCAACAGGAAGCAAAGCAATTGCCAAGAATCCAAATTAAACACTTTTTTTTTGTCTGTTCTGGGACCCACCATCTGTGTCAACACACATGTGGGTATTCAGGATGGCTGTTCTCAAGTAGCTGCCTCCCTGACTGAAAAGTTTGGACCTTGGAACAAGTTGCAGAGCAATGGAGTCCATAAGGAAACAACCCTTAACATATATTTTGGGTGGCCAATGGCAAATGTCTGTTATCCCTCCTGCTCAGTCCGAATGGAAGCCTTTCTAAAAGAATGGGTGTCCTGTTTGCTGTGGTCAGTTCTGGGGCTGTAGCTTCAATATCTACCCATACAGAGAACCTGAGCATGACCAAACCAAGCATGTTTTTGAGACCAAGAGCTTACTTGATTCCTTAATGAGTCATTTCAGTATGAACTTGGTTTCCCTCTACAGGGTTTATTATGTCCACAGAGAATGACTGGCACCTCCAGCAGCCAATGAACTTATTTTCTGGTTGGAGTTGGCTCTTGCTCCACTGACACTGTGAAGAACACGGTGCAAGAAGCTACTTAGGCCACAGTCAGTCAGGCAAGATAAATATCATGTGCCAATGTTGCTGAAACTTTAGCTTGAAAGGTTTCTGTGGTCCTGGAGAGATTTTTCTGGTTCAGATCAGAGAGAGAGAGGAGGAGAAGGAAGTTGTTAAAAGACACTCAGATGGGAAATAGAAGTTTCCTTCTTCATTTACACTGAGGATTTGAATTTAGTATCCTGTCATCCAAGGATTTGATCTGTGCTTTGGGGCCCTAACCAGTCTCATATGGAGTGTGTGTGGTTTTATTTTCCCCCCAAAAGAAATGCAAAAAGGCCTTGACACAGTCCTGCTGAAGACCTGGAATCAGTTTTGGAAAGCAGTTGTGGAAATCCCAGAGAACCATCTGTGGGATGGCAGAACCATTGTCCACCCGGCTGCCAGCATTACTTACTTACATGGTAAAGTTGGAGATGAAGGCTGCAGCTGGGATCTGCATCTCAAACACAGCCTCTCGTGCCTCAGATCCACTGTTGACCATCGTGCAGGACACCGTGGTGAAGGCGTACCGGGAAATTATTGTGGATCTCACGTTGAATTCAGACATCCGAGGCCTGGTTTCCTATAGGAATCAAAAAGTCACTGGCAGCTGGATAAATCACCCCTTCAGTATTCAGTGATTTAATACCTAAAATGCTCAAGCAAATTCCCACCCTGTGAGTATTAGACATCCCTATGAAAAACAGTGGACAACAGGCAAAGTGGGTTTGCCCTGAAAATTTCAAAAGAGCTGCAAAAGGTAAACCAGGAACGTGGCACTGCTTTTGTCTATGCACAGAGGCCACAGTCATTCTCCAATGCTTGGGAAGGGTCTGAGAGCTCTGGTTGTGCCAGCCTATGTGTTGTGAAACACTGATAAAATCCATCTGTGTCTAAACGGCAGCCTTCAACTGCGACTGTGTGAGAGGATCAGGATTAGTCTCTTACAGCCTGGGAAGAGAAGTCCAAAATATGTTCCCATGGGGTTCAGAACGGTGTCACTGAACCTGCCCTGTGTACTGTGCACAAGAGCAGATGGAAGACTTCTTGAAAGACTGAGATCATTGTGTGTGAAGCAGCACCTTCAAGTTCATATGATCAGATCCATAAGTTATGTAAACAGAAAAACTGCTGTCAATGGAGTCAACTGAGTCCTCTGCTGAGAATCCATCCTGGAAGTCTCAGCCAATGGATGGAAGAGACTTAATAAAAAACACTGACACTGTGACATCTCAAGCAAAATATTTTAAGCTTTTTAGCCCACACTGGATTCTTTCCAGCAGAGAAGCAGCAGAGACAGCAGTGAATGACACATGATGTAGCAATGGAAGCTAAAAGCCAATTTCTGCTTCTTGGGAATGTGTTTTCGTGCACAAGTCTAGGGTTGGAGCATTTCTCCAGTCTAACGTGTTTTTTTTTTTTTTATGACAGCAACATCTCCATGGAGCTCAAATGTTTTCTTCCTGGAAGACTTCAGTGTATTTAACTGTAAGCAGCCCTTGGAAAAAAAATCTGTACGTTGACTCAAACAATCAAAGACCAAACCTTCAGAAGAAAAAGGGAGCTGAAGGGTAAAATATACTGCAAATATAGAGCAACCTCACTAAGCCAAATGCTGGGAGACTCTTCCTACTGAGGTTGATAAACAGTCACAGTCATGTAAGAGTGGTGAGGACAAGAACACGCTCTTCAGCTGCATGTCCAGGCCTTTTTTCAGAACAAAAGTAATTTTGGCAAATGGCTTAAGATCGGGAGGAAGTATTTGTATGAGTATGAAACAAGAACATTTCTGCAGTAGCTGATGGCATCAGAAGCAACTGAGCATCCAACTAACCACACTGCTGGGCTAGTGAATTCCAGGCAAATGGAGGAATGAGGATCCACTGGAAACAAGCACAAAACTGCCAGCAGACCTGGCATAAAGCCCCACCTGCCTACACTTTCAAGGTTTGGAAAGACTGAAAAATGTGTCTCAGGTGAACCTAGTCATGGCAGATGTCTCTAACAGCTGGAGAATGTGTGATGTGCTCTGTGTCCAGGATCATCCTGATCAGCACAATGGCGAGAGATCAGAACTTCCAGGGTGGGATTTGTCTCACTGGTTTCAGGGACCTCATTGTGATGGATCTAGACTACAACACCCCTGCTCAGATCTGACGTCCTACCCTTAGACCATGGGTGGCTTTCACTCAATTCCTGTTAATCAGAATTAGATCCTGGTGTTGTTAGGACCTTCCCTGATATATAGGCATGGCTTTCCAGTCTCATTATCCTGAAGATGGAGAGGATGAGGAGTTTTGATTGGAAGTGGGGTTGTAGGAATATTTTCAGATAAAACGAGATGATGTTTCATTCAGTCTTCCACACTACTAATTGCCTGTGACACGGCAAGAGATACAGAGGATTTAATAACAGAAGCAATACAAAGAGTCTGGAACTACAGCAAATTCTTTGTTTTCAGACCTTCTGCATCCAGTCCTATCAGTTCATCATAAGCTGTGGGTTGAGACATGGATAACAGCTCAGAAGCAGAAGAAACTCAAGCCCTTTGCCTTTTACTTGAGATACAAGTGGCTCTGCAGTGACATGTCTGACACTGTGAATGCACTTAAACACAGAAAGTCTTTTGGATGTGACAGAGAACACGAACTTGCCCCTGTTATGACAACAAGAAGAGAATGGTTGTGTTGAGTGAAAACAAAAGCAGTTCTAACCCTGTAGCCTGTCACTGTCAGAGACCAACAGCACATGTTTAGAGAAGAGCGTAAGATCAACCCAACCTGCACTGATACTACTTAGAAATATCCTGTCAGTTTTCAGTAATTTGTGGCTGAAGGAACTCCTGAGTCAAGGGTGGCATTTTTGTGCTTCATAAACCTATGTGGATTTTTCTTCCATGACTTTACACAGCTGCTTTTTGAATCAGTGTATAAACTTTTAGCATCCACAATATCTTGTAGCAAGTAGTTCCACAGCTTAACAATATTTTATATGAAAGCCCACATGATTTAGGATTTTTTGCTAAATATACTCCTTGCTGGCTTCAGCTGATCTCTGTCATAGAATCACAGAATGGTTTGGGTTGGAAGGGACCTTAAAGGTCATCTTGTTCCACCCACACTGCCATGGGCAGGAACACTAGATAGACCAGTTTGCTCAAAGCCCCATTTAACCTAGCCATGAACACTCCCAAGGATGTGGCATATCTCTCTATTCCACTGAGCAACTTCAGTTCTGCCACGCTCACAGAGTGAAGAATGGCAAAAACAAATGAAATTAACACCCTTTCCTTTTCCTGGTGCGTAGGATCTGCTGTTGGAGGGATCAAACACTGAATAAGGGCATCACATACAACTGAGGATGAAAGAATTGGTTCATCTTCCCATTCCTGGAAGGGATCTGCTATTCCTTGTATACAGAGAATATAAACGGTGGGGGCAGAGGCAGCTTCCAAACAGGTTGCTCAGTCAGGCTTGGCAGGCAGCCCAAGTTCCACTCTGTGATTCCTGTGCATTCCCTGGAGCTCTTGCACAATCCATCAGTGCCTGATGCTCTGACTTACAGCTGTGCAAATGCCTGTTTGTTTTCTGCCCTTTTTATTAAGGCCTTCAGAAGATGAGAGGCAGCACAAAGGGAAGAAAAAGCAAAACAAACCATTTGTTTAATATTATTATTACCGTGATTTATCATCCCTATTAAAAACAAAGTGAGGGAATGCCAAGGCAGCAGATTCACTGCTATGAGGCAGGTTAGCTGGATGCTTTATGGAGATGTCCTGGTTATTATGATGAACTGGGAGCTGAAAATTTTTTGCCAGACAAATTATTTTATGCTTGTTTACATCAAATGTTTGGAAAGACAGAAAAGAGATGAAGATAAATGAAATCCATTCCATATTTTTGCCTTTATCAGTTGCTTTCATCAAAACAAATTGACCGTCCCTCAGACTAGAAGTAATAAACTGGTAATAAGCCTGAGAGGTGTTTTCCTCTACGCTGCTGACTCCAATCTGTCAAAGATCAAAGGGACCAGAAGTTATTAATGTGATGGTTGCTCAGTGTGTGAAATGAGTTCTACCAGTTCTCAACTGGAAAGTCCCCAGAAAAGCCATGAAAATAACTGGCCGTGAACAGCAATTCCACTGGCTGCCTCCCTCCATCTAAATCTTACATTCCCATGCTGAAAGAAGGATATTGGCTTCCTTGTTTTCTTCCTTTCCTCAGTTTAACAGACAACAGCAGATATCTTCAAATTTCAAAGCAAACTCTGCCTTTCTCTTCAAATTCATTGATATTTCCTCAGGTTTATGTTCACTGTGTGGTTAAGGTTTGTAACATTAGACATTCTTTCTCCAAATCTGTGGTTGAGAAGAAGGGTTAGGAAGTATTAGAAGGACCTGTGCCTGTTTTATTGATCAAAATAAAGATTTTTTTGTTACGTAGGGTTTCATTCTACCATCACCCAGTGACACAGTTCATTCCTGGGCACAGGGATGCACGCACAGACATATACAGGGAAAGTGTCATTCCCATGGGGTAAAATAAAGACATGGTGTCATACATACCAGCCTCTGCAGGAATTTGGCCTGTCTTGGGACACGGCGAGCGACCTGCAAAGAATTAAAGGAGTTAATGGAGCCTACTCAGCTTCCAGCAGAAATGGCACTTGTTTAAACCCAGACACGGATCTGTGCGACTGATCACCCACGTCCAGGTTCAAATGTCCCTCTGGTTAAAATTAAAACCTGAATCTCTTCTGTATATTAACAGACCCATTGATCAAAGCTCAGCAGTGGAATGCAGCTCTCTCTCAGGCGAGGAGGTAATGAGTGTTTTGTAAATAGTCCTTGGCAAGGGACCCTCTATATGATGACAGGAACCTCAGCCTTTAGCCCTGGCCGTGGATGCTGTGTCTTAACTCTGGAAGTGTAATCCCTTATGGGTTCCTATGGAGTTACACAAGGGCTCTGTGTCTTTGCCCCATGGCATGGTATATGGCACACTTCCATCGCTGGAAATATTGAAGGCCAGGCTGGATGGGGCTTGGAGCAACCTGATCTAGCGGAAAGTGTCCATGGCAAGGGTTTGGAACTAGATGATCTTTAAGGTACCTTCCAACCCAAATCATTCCATGATTCTATGATTAGTTTAGATTAATGTTGCAGCTTCAGCTGCATTGATATCACCTCAAGAGCATATCTGTTGCCTTAATGCTCTCCACAGGTACTGAGGATTTATTGTGCAGTGACAGAAAAGCTCTAGTTATGTGCAAAGAGGGAATAAAGATATTTAAACTCAGCCACACACCTTATTATGAAATGAAGTACTTCACTTATGACAGGACAGTCGTACCCACTGTATCGCCCTTCACAGCTCCTCTCACTTCCACACACATGGTGTCTCAGCTCAGCAACATCTCCAAACCAAATCTCTCCCCAGAGCAGAGAGCACAAGTCTCTTGTCAATGAGGGAAGCCAAGTGCCTTCTTAAAATGTCAGTGGAACTCCAGAGAGGAGAGGAATGCAACGATATGTTTTTACCTGATATGCCCTTTCTGTTGATTTCCACCGAAGTAATATCAGCCCTTGCCAGAGAGATGATTTTATGTCTGTTTATATCACGCATTGAAAAGCTCAGGAAAGCCCAATGGGGAAATTAAAGTCTCATCCACTAGAATCTTTATTATTTCCTTCTGCATTATTTTAGCCAACATCTAGTAAGAACCAAGGGAAAACAGCTCTCTCTCGAAATTGTCAATGGAGAGGAGAAGAAGGGAATTATCTGCAGTTTAAATTTTGGAAGAAATTTTCTGTCTGGGTCTGTTGTGTCAGGGAGATAAAGCCTCTCAGGTGCTTCTGTGAGAGGCTGCAGTCTCCATCACTGTAGGTTCTTCAGAACAAGCCAGATAAATGTCCGTGAAGTTGGTCCTGCTTAGAGCAGAGGCAGGAATGAGAGATCAACAGTCCCCAGTACTTTTTTACTAAAGATTTGCCTTTTGAAACAAATCCATCTGTTGTTCTGTATGGAATGGTCACTGTGATACTTAATGACTAATTGGTGAAACTGAAACCTCGGTTACTGGTTTTGTCTTTCCCCACCACACACCCATTTTGTTTGTTTGCTTATTTGCACAAGAAGGCTTTGTAGGACTTGGCCCCTTCAAGAGGCACCTTCTTAAGTCTCAGGGATAAGCCATGGACATCAGTGAGGAGCTAAGGAGCCCCAGATGGCACTATCCTGTTTGCCAGCACTTCTCAACTGCTGCCAAAGCACTGCTGCAGGGTTTATGATCAGTCCATCAGACTGTGCTAATCAGGCAGCTTCACTAACATCATCTAATTGGAACAATTTCCAAATTGCCATCAACCTTTAGCTTTAGCCCTCCAAAACACTCATTAAAGCCCAGTAATTGCTAGTAGTGACCCCATAACTTCGTGCCATCTGCTAGCCTTAGCATGGTGTATATAATATAAGCTGTGTAGTGGATTGATTTATCATGTAGTATCTTGACCTAGGGGAGCACCTGCCTATTCTTAACCTGGCTCAGGTGTTCAGCGAAGACAGACAGATGTCATCTTCTACACCCGGCTGTCCCAGGGGATTATATCACCACCCCTATTTACACATCTCTGCTTTTCTGGTGGGAGTTACGGCTGCCCCTGATCTACCAGTAACAGTTCCTGTGAAAACACCTTCATTTGCCTCAAGCAACATCAGCCAGATTATTTCAACACTGTGAGCAGTTGCTTGAATTTTGCAACTGATTTTCTCCCTAAAGCAGGTAAGTGTTCCCAGGTACCACTGCAATGGCAGGACAGTGGTGGAGATATTCTCTGCCACTTGGATAAGCAGGTTTGAAAGACAATGTTGGTTTGTGGCTGAAGTCCCCAACAAGGGATATGTGTTCATGGTAATCAGGATTTACAAGAGTTACTGAGGTCCTCATAGTGGAGAGAGGTGGGCACTTCTGGGGAGAGATTCTTCCTATTCCAGGTGGGTTGAGCAACTGTGAACAACCAACTCTGTGACAGGTACATGTACACATGAGAAGTCTCATTCTTCCCACTTTTCCCTACTGCATGGCAGAAGATGCCAAACACAGGCAAATACTGATGTTTTAGACACACTGGAGTATCCCACCTGACCTCCAGCAAGGCACAGGTATTCCACAGGTCCTGCATTGTATCTGTCAGACCCACATGGGTTTCTCAGGTACTACAGAGCCTCTCTCAGATCTGATGAAATTTAGATAACTGATTGATATCCCAAATGACCCAAAGTCACATGTGGTATCTGTTACAGACCTGAAGGATGTGAGCACAGACCTTAAGCTCAGCCTTTTACAGAATCATAGAATGGTTTGGGGTGGAAGGGACCTTAAAGATCATCTAGTTCCAAGCCACCTGCCATGGACAGCGACACTTTCCACTAGAAGAGGATCACAGACTCCCAAACCACAACACAAACTCTCTTGCTAACTTGCAAAAAGTTCATTACCCTTTCAGTGCCATTTCCTCAGAAAATCGAAGCCACACAATAACACAACAGCCCTCAGTGCAAAATAATGTGGGTATTTTTTCATTGTCAAGAAGGATTTTAGAAACTGAAATTCACCCAGTTTATTTCATCCAGCACGTTAAAAGTAAAGTACAGTAAAACCATAGGCAGAAAAAACTTTCCTTCGAGCCTGAAATACTCCGAATTACTCAGACTGGCGTGTGGCCAGGACACTGCGCTCACTCCCTTATTCCTGCGAGATGCCTCGTTAGCACAGGGGATGTGAGACCGAACCCATCCCCTGGCTGTGGTACCCACCACGGGAGGGTGATCCCCCGGCTTATGCACCTCCAGCACCCCCGACAACTTCCATGGCTTTTAGCGCAGCCTCCTACGGAGCTGAGCTGCAGGGACAGGTGGAATAAACGCGTTTTTATCACACTGCCCTGCACGTCGATGCTAAAGGTTAAGGGACAAGCCAGCCCTGGCCACCCGAGCTACCAAGACGCCTGAAACCCTACCTGCTCGGCGATGCTGTCGTCTGCCAGCAGCTGCTCTTCCAGGTACCTGGCCATCAGCTCCGAGTCGGGCTGCCCCGCGGAGCTGGGGAAGCCCCAGCAGAGCCACAGCCAAAGGATCATGCTGGAGGGGAGCGCCGGGGGGCTCCTGCCCCGCAGGTGAGAGCAGACCCCGCCGCCTCTGCCTCCGCTGCGCTGCCGGACCGGCTGCGGGACGCTCGGCAGCACACACCACGACCCACCCTCTTCTCCTCCTTCCCAGCTCGGGACCGGCCCCTTTTCCACGCAGGGCGGCTTCTCTCACACGGCAGGGAATCCTGGCGGGGTGTCCATCCCTCATCCAGGGATGTCCCGTGGGCAGGGGACACCGCCGTGCTCCTCCTGATGATGCTCTCGCCCGTCTTGCCTCCTGCAGCAGAAAGGGGCGATGCTGGGGGGTCCCTGGGGTGCTGCCACTGTGTCATTTTGGCAGCAGCAGCAGCACCCTGGTGGCCCTCGGCAGGGAGAAGGATGGGGGGACATTTCTTACACCTGGCTGGGTGCTGAGGAAGGGCCAAGGTGGTGCCCAGTGCCTTCCACCCACCGCCTCAGGGAGCACAACCCCGGGATGTGCTTCAAGGCTAGGACATTTACCAAGGAATGGCAGAACCTGCTGGTTCCACCCTCTGTGAAGGAAAAGCTTCTCCTGCTCACTGTCTGGCGAGTCCTGGTTGGTTTGGAAAAGCTGCTCCCAGGGCAGGGCAGAGCCCTCTCCAAGCCCTCTCCTTGGCACCCCGCTGGGCATCCAGGTGCCTTCCCTTGGGAAAGATGGCCAAGAACCCTACATTCCCTTCTCTTCCTTTCCCATCTGGACTCCGTTTCTCAGCTGAGCACAGGCGGGGGGCTTTTTCAGGTCCCGCTCTTCTTCCCTCCATTTCCCAGTGCCCTCCCCTCCCAGACCAGCCCTGGGGTGAAGGTGGAACTTGTGGGGTAGGCTGGGTTTTACCTGGCAGCTGCCAGGGATGCTCCTGCCAGCTGGCACCGATTGGGCAGGTCTCATCCCCAGGCATTCGGGAACTTGTACCTGCAGCACTCACCTCACCCCAAATCAGGAGCATTTGCTAGTTTGTTTTTCTATGTCTGCAGTAACTTCTCAAATCCAGCAGACCCAAATTTCATCTGTTTGCTTGCCTTTTTTGTTTGTTTGTTTTTGGTTGGGGGTTTTTTTGGCAGATGCAAGGTGATGCATGCACAAACCTGGCATGATTCAAACCACTGTGTTTTCTCTTTGCTTTCTGGCTCTGGGTCATCAGGGACAGAAGCTGTTGTGGTTCATCTCCCATCCATGGCATTGACAGGCCAGTGAGTGGCTCAATGTCTCTGTGGTCTTGCCGAAGCTTTGTGTTCTCCAAATCTAGCACGTATTTTGGAGGAGCAGGAACATGCTTGTTCCCCATTCAGAAGGAATGAGGAAAGCTGGAGATCGAGCAAAGGGAAAGGCAACATAGTCAACACCTTTGGAACTCTCTGCTAGCAAACTCATGGCTCAGACTTAGGCTGAAGTGACACCATGTTCACACACAGGCCCCTTCTGGCATTGCCAGCAGGAGGGAAGGAATCAAGAGCCTGGGCAGTCCCTTTCCCTCTGGGACCAGCCTATCACTGGCAGGTACACAGGCCTCTCTAGTGGCCATGCCCTCAGTAGGAGCTGCAGAGCTGGGCATTATTGCAAGGAATGACAAAGGGCTTGATGAGGCTGAAGAAGGGAAGATAGTGGGAGAAAGACAGAGGCATCTGTGGCAGGATACTTCAGGCCCCCAGAGACACCCTAAATGGTTCCTCTGCTATCCTGATTCCCACCAGCAGACAGGTGAGGCATTATCTTCATCTCAGCACTTCAAAGTGAGATGGAAGAGGACTCAACCATCCATTTGGGAATCAATGAATACTCAAAGGAATGGTTCAGGCCGAGACCTTGTTTAAGGACACACAAGAAGTAGTTTGAAGTGTTTTTCATCTAGTTCCAGTTTGTTTCAGTTCCTGCATGCCTTGTCTGGCTCAGACACAGAAATGCACTGGAGCAGCATGGGAGGTAGGGCTGCAGCCCCCTGTGCCCTCACTGCTGACATTGGGGTGGGCTACTCCTCACCCTGTACTGACCGTGTTTCACTAACCTGAGGACATGGATGAATAAAAGCCTTGCAGCACATGCTTAGAAATCCTGGAAATAGCCATTTAAAGCAATATACACAGCATGATTTTCCTACTGTTCTGGAAAACCTAGAGGAAATCTGGGCCCCCCTGTAAAAGTAAGTCAAGACTAGTCTGCTAACCCTAAAGGTAACAGTAATTTCTGGTCATGAAGGGCAGATGTTTGTCAGTTTGAAATAACCATTGCAACAGTCAGGAGGCAATTGGAATAACACCTGAATTTCACCAGCTGTTCCTCTTTGCCTCCTGATTCAACATTCAGCCACTCTGCTTCTCCCCCTGCACAGGTGAGGAGCTGAGGGCCAGAGAATCAAAACACTGAGACGGTGCAAAGATGCTGCAATAAAGCTGATCCTGAGCACACCTGGTGAGAGGAGGATATTCAAGCCAGAACAGGATCCTCCAGCAGGTACAAGATAACCAACGGGCATGAGAGAGTAAACTGGGAAAAGCAGTGCCCTTCCTGAAGGGATTAGCAGCAGCCAGTTCTGCTTATGCTCCCCTCTGCAAGGGCACGTGAGGACACAGCACGTAGCTAAGCAAGACTGAGGTGTATTTTAACGTGGCTCAGGTGAGTGAACATTCAGCCTGGGGGCTTGATTGTTCACATTATCCCCTCTTCCGCCTTCTTGGAATACAACCTCCTGATTTCAGGAGCTAACATGGCAGGCACTGTTCTGGGGATGCTGCTGGAGTTTGGGATAGGCAGTTACTCAGGTGTGCTCACATCAGGCATGTTTGAGGCTGATTTTTGCTGACTTAGCAGGATGAGCAGCTGTTCTTTAGGTGGGGGCTCAGCAAATTAAATTGCCTGGCATGCCTGCGGCCAGCATGAGCAGAGACACCAGGGAGAGGTATGATCCAGCAGCTGGACTTCCACACACATTTACCCCGGAACAGATCATGTTAGACCAAGGAATCTCCCTGTGTTGACACACAAACACAGGCACCTTGGTGATACTGACCTCATGCAGGGGCACCTACATTAAATGCCCAACCAAGTGTCTGAATCAGTAATTAAATCTACCCAAAGCACTAACAGACTGTACGATTTAGTGGCATTCAAAGCTGGCAATTGGATCAAGAAATTGGCAAGAATCCCAAAGGGTTACACAGGTGCAGTCCTAGATAATTCATTTTCCCCCTGGGCATTTCCCCATGAAGTTCAGGGAATTGCACTCTGTATTTTCCTTCAGGTCTCAATCTAAGCAATCTCCACTGAAACATGTGGATGGGACCTGATGATCCCCAGTTCTGACACTATTGAGAGGTCCCTGTGTTCCTGAAAGAGTCATAGAATGGTTTGAGTTGGAAGAGTAAAGACCATCTAGTTCCAACTCCCTGCCATAAGCAGGGATGCAACTCAGTAGATGAGGATGCTCAGGACCCCATCCAACCCGGACTGCACACTTCCAGGGATGGGGCATCCACAGCTTCTTTGGGCAACCTGTTCCAGTGCCTCTCCACCCTCTGCATGAAGAATTTCTTCCCAATATCTAATCTAAATATCTCCTCTTTTAGTTTAGAACCATTCCCCCTCGTCCTGTCACTACCTGCCAATGTAAAAAGTCGGTCTTCTCATTTTTTATAAGCTCCCTGTAAGTGCTGAAAGGCTGCAATAAGGTCTCCTCAGAACTTTCTCTTCTCCAGGCTGAACACCCCCCAGCTCTCCCAGCCTGTCTCAAGAGCAGAGGTGTTCAGCCCTTTGAGCAGGGTCCCATGAGGACACAAATGAGTAGAAAGGTATTTTCTGGACTCCCAGGGTCTGCTGATCTCCTGGTTGCCATTAACTGTGCACACCATGGCTCAGCAGAGCACTTCAGAATTTCCAAATCGCATATTATTCTGATGAAAAACGCCCAAAGTCTCTGCCAAAGGACCTTGACGCTGGGAGTGTCTGACTCTGTCTGGGGGGACTTCTGTGAAACCCGCCTTGAAAAGGTCACCAGAGCAGACAGGCAGGTTGTGAGCACCTAGTAAATCTCTAATGAATGGCAGTACAAAGAGAAGAAAGATGAGACACCAAGAAACCCTTTTCTGAATGTCCATATAGCATGAATGGCTGGTGTGTGATGGGATGGATATCAGGGCAGTAGCACCCTGGATAAGTGTGTTGCCTTGCAGGTACAGCCTGTTCTTACCTGGACCACTGGAAATTTCTAGATATGAAATTTAATATGGGAAAGGGAAGCTGGCTATCTCATAGGACACAGAAACTGTGACATTTCTCCCCAGGTGCAAGCCAAGTTAACACAGTTTAATTATTATGAGGGACATAAAGACCTAGCACTAACTCCCAGTGCTTCAGAGAGGACAGTGCATGAAAACTCCCAGAGGAATCCCAGTCATGGGAGGACAATCTGTGAAACAACCCAATGGGGACACAGCACAAAACATCCTACTGAGCTCCTGTTCTCCTCATGAAATTCTGGGGAGGTTCACCAGAGCTGATGGTAGAGCTCTGAGCATCCTCAGTGCTTGGGTTTCCCGTGTGTTTTCTCTACCTTCTTGAGAATTTTCAGCTTTTTGGGCTCTTTCGAACAGTATATTTGAGCAGTTCGTGCCATCTAGTGGTCACACTGATTTCCCAGTCTTGATATTTTTACAGCAAAAAAAATTGAGCCACATTTAGTGATTACGAGAGGACTGAAATGAAGGGGTACAAAACCAATTTTTAAAACAAACTTTGTTCTGAAGGGACTTTTTCATCTCTTCAGAGCAACAGTGATTTGCTTCCCTGTCCAGGGGCCCAGATAACTTCAGCTTTAAGTTTCTGATGATAAAGGAGGGGTCACTCTGAACTAGGAGCACCTGTGTGAACAAGAAATCAGCTTATACACAAAATTCAAGCTATACTAGATACCATCAACAGCAAAGACTGTGTGCCATCCTGCTGCTCCCCAAAGCTGGAGAAGCCCTGTCATAGCTAAAGCTCTCATGGAGGGTTTTCCAGAGCTAACTTTCAGGTAACTTAAATACTGCTGGATTGTATCATGAATAGCATGGCCAGCAGGACCAGGGCAGTGACTGTCCCCCTGCACTCTGTACTGGTGAGGCCACAAGTTGAATCCTGTGTTAAATTTTGGCCCCTCACTACAGGAAAGCCATTGAGGTGTCCGGTGAGTGTGTCCAGAGAAGGGAATGATGCTGGGGAAGGGTCTGGAGAACAAATCTGGTGAGAGGCAGCTGGGAGGGCTCAGCCTGGAGAAAAGGAGGCTCAGGGGGGACCTTCTGGGTCTGCAACTACCTGACAGGAGGGGGAGCAGGGGGTGGTCAATCTCTTCTTTCAGGTAACAAGTGTTAGGTTGAAAGGAAATGGCCTCGAGTCAGACCAGGGGAAGTTTAGGTTGAATATTAGGGAAAATTTCTTCACCAAAAGTGGCGTCAAGTACCAGAACAGGCTACCCAGTGCAGTGGAGGAGTCACCATCCCTGGAGATAATTAAAAAACATGTAGATGTGGCTCCTGGGGACATGTTTTGGTGGTGACCTTGGCAGTACCGAGTTAATGGTTGGACTTAATGATCTTAGAAGTCTTTTCCAACCTAAATGATTCTATTTTTCTGAGTGTCTGTGGTGGTTTGGGTTGGCTCCCTGCCAAGCCCAAGGGCCGGCCACACGGATCCCCCCCCCAAGAGAGAAGGGGAAAAAAAAAAAAAGTACCCAAAAAGACAATTTTAGTAAAAGTATATATATATATATTCACATATATTACAATTATATATAA
>JAWWMP010000041.1:3053420-3098103 GCA_035047865.1 Dendrocincla tyrannina
GTGTGGAATACTTCCTTAGTTACAACCTTGCTACCAAGGAAGGCCTAAACCAAACCTAGGAAAACTAAACCACCACAGTGTCCTGCAAAGGTTGTGTGCTAGTTTGAGTACAGCCTACAGGCTCCTAAGCTTCCTAGCAAATCTGGAGCTATGTCATCTGCAAGTTCAAGTTCCAGGATTGCCAAAAAAATTGTTTGAGAGGCCAAATAAGGGCTAATTATTCAATACCTCTTCCAGCATAACATCTGTGAAACAGTATATGGAATTATCATGTGCCAGGTTCAAAGTGATCAAAAGGCCATGGTTCTTTTTGTGTATAGTTAAGGTGTGGAACTTCTTCTCACAGGATGCTATTAATGCTGATTTTATAACCAATCTCTTCAGAGGAGACAACAGGGTTTTGGAAAATAAATTAACTAAGGACTGCAAAAGAATAGGAAAACATCTCCTGATATTAGTATTATGTAGTGAATATAATACAATATAATGTAATGTGATGTAATATAATCTATAAGACATATGATGTCTGTTGTTTTGTCCCTGAGTTCACATAGTAATTCAGTCTTTTCCATTGAAGTTTCTCAGAAGTCTGCAAATATCCTTTTTCCCTGGGAGAATGGAAAGGATACCCACATCCCCTTGCCAGAAGCCTGCTTCTCCCCTTTTTGTCCCTTTTGCTTTGATGTCTTACTTTATCCCATCTCTTGAAGTACCTAAAGAGCCAGGGAGACCAAAAACCAGTTTCAAAAGCCTTGGTGCACCCAGGGCACCACACGGATCTGAAAATATCATCAGATGTTTTCACCTGGCTAATTTTGAAAAACTAGACCTGTTCCACCAGCAGCTATGATGCTTTCCCAGAAGAACAGAAAAAAAGGGGTATTTATGCGGGTCAGGATCCAACCCAAAGGTTTCTGCCAACCCCTGTGGGTTGGCTGGGTGGGAGTGCCCGTGGAGAAGCACAACGCTGCTGCCTCCATCGTGCTGAGAGCCAGTCTGCACCTCGCTTACTGTAAACAAACAAGCCAAGAGTGACTCCTTGCTGTGATCTTTTGAAGTTTTGGATGCTCCAAGGTCTGTGCCTAGCAGGAAGTTAGTCAAACATCACGGGAAGCTACAAAAGCAAGGAGTGAGCCTATCCAGGCCGGAGCTGTTATCGACGGCAGGGGCGAGTGAAGACACTATTTGGATAACCCTTGCTCAGGCACCACAGCTCGGACTTGCGTTGCAAGGCAAATATTTACCTACTGCCTAAACAAAGTCAGCTTTTCAGAACTTTGTTCAAAATACCGCATAACTGAGCTGTTTCCTTGAACTTGTCTCAGAGAGGGGAAGAACTTGCGGCTCGTACCTGTGCGGGCTGTTCTCAGGAGACAGGCTGGAGGAAAATGAAGGATCTGGTCTGCGTCCTGGGTTTGTTCCTCGTTTCTGGAGTAGGAAGCTTTGACCTTGTTATCGATGAAATTCCAGATGTGAGTAGTCAAAGACAGGGCCTGGGTGTCCCTTCCTTGCTGAAGTCTGTGTGGGAGCTGCAGTGGGAGCAGAATTGGGTCACTGCTTCACCTCTCTGCTTGTGCCTCATGAATTCTCTTCTACTTTAATCTGTAAATGGGCTTGTTCTGATCACTGGTTTTCACCTATCATTCATAGTGTTACTTTCTTAATATTATTAAAGTTAGGATAGCATGAGTATAACTCCAGCTTTCTATTCAAACAGGTTTTGTATTTTTATTTCAGTGTTGCCCTTTGTGGTGGCTTAAACCTTTAAACATTCAACTGGGCTTCTTACTCAGATCTTCAGCATACTTTGTATCCTGTTTCCCTGGAATAAGCAGAAATAGAGCACCTAGATAACTTTGTGGAGTGGGTCTCCTGTATGGACCACTATGAACTTTAGCAAAGGTTCATATGGAGTAGGGTTTTTGTTAACAGTAATTCAAATATGAAGATCCTATTGACTATACAGTCCTTAGCAGGGAGATAATTTATAGAAGAGCTTAATTGGGTTAATACAATGAAGAACAGAAGTAGTTATTGGCTTTGACTCTGAACTGAGTCCAAATTTAAACCCCTGGACTTGGGTGAACTTAGATTTGTGTGTCTATACCTATTTCCACATTGCACTGTTACACTATTTCTGTGAAGTCAGCAGGGATGATGTGAGGCTTTTTTTTTGTTTTGCGGGACTAATAAAAACCATTTGTGAGCTGGTATATCATAATTTTCTTTCTTCTTAGAGCCATTTTCTTGACACAGAGAATTTCTTGATAGGGAGATTTTTAAACTGAGTTTGTAATTTCCAGGAAAAATACTCCAGACCTGTGGTCCTTTCTAACCATAGATGCTGTCTCAGTTTAATATCAATGTGCTTAGGTAATTTAAGTTAACTTTGTGCAAACCTTTGTGTGTATATTATTATGTAAGTTGGAATGGAACTCATGTACTTAAATATCTTTATTGCCATAAATTAAGCTCACAGCAAAATTTAATTAAGAATATTGCTGTGGTGTAAGCCTCACAGTTCTAATTGAATCGGTGCAGCTTTGCATTTGGAAAAGACTCAATGTTCTTTTGCTGTCAACAGGATGAATTTAGTTCTTAGGTATATTAGTGTGAACCCAGAGAAAAATTCCACTGATTTCAGCAGAAGTTCTCAGAACCTGCTGATTTAAGTGAGATCAGTGCCTGAAGTGCTGTAGTTACCGTGGCTAGATCCATCCTAATGATAATCATCTGCCTCTTGCTCTTTATGGTCATTTCATGTTAAATATTATTCCTTGTTTCAGAGGAAAGGTCATAAAATGATGGGAAAGGTCATGATCCCATAAGAGTTTATAGAGCTGAGGGAAATTGAATGTGTGAGAATGCAGGATTTGGGTCTGAGATGGTTTGTGCATCTGCTCCCCATTTGCACCAAGGGGAGGTAAATTCCCTGTGGCACTCTATTAAAGAGTTAATCAATAATAAATCAAGTGATAAATCAAACAGTAAGGCTGTTTGCAACAGCAACAACTTTTTCTTTCTGCCTCTTTCTCCTTTAGGAAGTGGAAAACTTGATTGGCCTAGAAATTGATGGATTTCCCTCAAGCTCCAAGGCGAGAAATGGCAGGTACCAGGTACAGTACCCAAAAATGCTTCCAAAAAAAGGAATAAGGAATACCTGGGAGCCTTCTCCAGGTGGTTTGTTCTGTGTCAAAGGTTGAGAATGTGAAATCAGGTGGGACCAGCAGGTCCTTATGGGCATTGAGACTTCCATATCTCTTGTTGGGATGAGAACTGCTACTATTCTATAAGCACAAGGGTTTGTTCCATATCTGTGCTCCTGAAGAACGCAGTACAGATTATAGACAATGGAGATACTTCTCTAATTTCATGTATGGTGAAAATCCCATTGATACTGGTGAGGATTTTCCATGAGAAAACAAAAATTACTTCAGACACTGGCAGTGTAATGTGAAACCTTTCAGTCCTGCAGGTAGTAAGTTAATTTATATTTAACTCTGGCCAAAAATGTGGCACTATGTCCCAGTGTCACCTGGGTGATGAGCTGGTGGAGAATTTGTTTCCATCAGCTGATGGGAAACAGATATATTTAAAGCAGCGTTGCAAGAGTTTTCCCATATTTTATGCAGTAGTAATTAATGGTAATAATCATGAAATCAGTTGCTTGAAGGTATTAGCTTTTATTACACTGCATGAAAGACATGGTGATCAGAGTGGACCTTGTCCTCCACCAAGCTCTGATGTTGCCTTTCTTGAGTTTGTTCAGTACAGTGAACAAACAAAAGATCCTCTTGAACAAAGTTGGATTTCCCAGCATCTTTGAAGTTATGCAGAGGCAAACCTGATTCTTCTTTATCCTCAGGCTTTTCCAAAGGAGACTCACACAGAGTGTAAATGGAACTTATTGATACCTAAAGCCCCCATTGCAGGGGCAGAAAATGGCAGATTTTAGCATGAGTATGAATCAAGCCCACTCACGCTTGCCAGTGTTTAAACAATTTAATCATGATCGAAGCAGAAATCCTTTCTTAGCTGCACTTCTTCAGGGCATCATTTTCTTTCCAACATGCCTGTATTAGTGCCATATGTATTATGTTGCCTCTGTTCCCAAAATTTCAAGATACATAGAGGCATAGACGTATGCATACAGTAAATTGCAATTCTACTGATGGTTTTATTATACCAGTTATTCCTTATATTCCCATATATTATTCCCCATCCTTTACCTATCAAATGAATCTTTGCAAACCGGTAGAACTAAGATCTCAGCTACCCTTATATTAGCTGAGTCACAATAAAATATAATTAGTGAGATTATACTGAACTGTGCAAAACATCCTGAGACAGCACCTCTTCACCAACAACAGGCACACTGTTACTTACTGTTAATCACTAGAGGAAGGCTGTCTTCCAAATTATTGCTTCAGAATTGTTTTTCTACAATGAGGTAGACCCAGTGAAGTCACTAGCCCATTGGCAACAAGACAACAGAGGTCCTCTGCAGACCCTACTGAGTATCTCTAGACAGAATTACTTTTTAGGTCCAGATCAGGTATTCTGGTGAAAAATATTTGCTCCTGCGTAATCCAAAAAATGCTGTGCCTCAGGTATGTGGATGGTCCTCGTGACCACAGCAGCAGAGTGTCCCATGGGTTGCAATGCAGGTGGCCTTGTGAACCTCTATACGGTGGTGCACGGCTGTTATCTCTGTTTTGGAGATAGATAATGGAGCTTGTGTCTAGACTGTGAGGCAGGATGTTCTTCCCCAGTGTTGCTCCTGATACCTGGGTGTTGAGAGTCAGGTGAGATCACACCTATTTCCTTAGTGCTCTGCCTGCCTGGTTTTCCCTCCAAGAGAACCAGCACAGAAAGGAAAAAGGGAAAATGAGAGAGGTTGGAATCATAGAATGGTTTGGGTTGGAAGGAGCCTTAAAAACCATTGAGTTCCAACCCTCCTGCCATAGGCTGGGACAGCTTCTACCAGACCAAGTTGCTCAGAGTCCCATCCAGCCTGACCTTGAACGCTTCCAGAACTCATCTTCTTTTTAGTTTTTCATGTTAATTTCTGTCAAATGCAATAGAATATCTCTGAATCTACTTTCCTTATTTGGCTAAGTAGCTGCAATATTCATGCATGGTGATCTGAACAAAGCTCATTGTGAGGGGCTAAACACCCATAGCCTGCACAAGTGTCAGGAGAAGACAGCTCTCAATACCTGAAGGCAGGGCATGGTATCTGTCAGACCAGACCCTTCAAACAGCTCCTGAGGCACTTGTTGTCCCCACCCTAATTATCAATTTGATGCATATTAGATACAGCACAGGATCTTCTTTCTGTGCAGTGCTGTAAACAGCAGGCCTGGATGTGGCTTAAAGGCAAAGACAAGCCATGAATCTTCATGCCAGATATAGCACAAGTCTCATGTGCCACAGAGGTCCATGTTCTCAGCAACCACATCAGTGCTCAGACCTGAAGGATTGGTATCTTCAAGGCCAGGTTGGATGGGTCTGGAAGCAACCTGGTCTAGTGAAAGATGTTCCTGCCCATGGCAGGGGCTTGGAATGAGATGGTTTTTAAGGTCCCTTCCAACCCAAACCATACTATGATTCTATGATTCAGGTGCCTGAATATACAGGTACAGCTCTGTCCTCCTGACATGTTGGAGTGGCTGCCCTCTGAAGCCTCTCAGATCCTAAGGGGGGTATGGTTGGCCCACCCCATGTCTGATCTCTAACAGCAGCTGTGGGAGTCACTATGTGTGCCAGTGATAAACTCCTGTCTCCATCAACACCTCCCTCTCCTTCTCCAGCCATCAAAAACAATCAGGAAGGAAACCTGGGCATCTTGAAAGCTTTAAGCACCATTTCTAAAGTGGGTGAGGAACCCTAAGCTGAGAACCAGAAAAGCACCCCAATAAAACAAATCCCTTCTGTGCGGAGGTCTTGGCCTTTATCTTTTCAAAATTCAATTTGGTTCAGTTGAGGTTGGTTTAGTCTTAGTTTGTATTGATGCTGATGATGCTCCCTATGCCAAGGGTATGTGTGGATACAACAGTTGTTTTTCGTGGCCTGGTTCTTTATCAGATGTGGATGTCCAGTTCACTGTACAAGGAAGTTTATGGAGTGCTAGGATAGACTGAGGAAGGATCAATCCATTGGGCTTTGCAGAGGTTCTCTAGAGAGCCATAAACTTCCAGATCCTGAAATCCCAGTCTGAATGGTTTAGCTAGAGCCTATATAGCTAGAAAATAAAACCCTGCATTCCTCAGGCAGGTGGAAATCCCAGGGTCTCTCTATCTGGCTATAAAGCATCCTTAAAATCATCTCTTTAAAATGATCTTGCTATGACATCATTATCATCTCTTATACAGCACAAGGTTTCCCTAGAAACAGTACATTAACTAGCTTTAGATGAACTTAATAACTGTAGGTCAAGCTTTATGTTCTCCATGTGACTAATGCCTTTTTCATGAGCGTCTTCTGTGGTTTTGGGTCCTCTTGAATTCAGATGCTACTGAAACCTTAAATGAGATCTGTATATTTCAGTACATTTTTATAATTTAGCCACAGATAGCTGAACTAACTATCCTTAAGTTCCTGCTCATCATCTGTGGAGTTGAATGGCTCAGCTCAATTGCCACACTTATGGATCTAGCAGTGTCCAAGGTACCTTGTTGGGTGCCAGATAACGTGGAAAACCTACAGGATCTTGTGATCTGCTGGATCCCAAGATGAGAGCCAGGGTGGAGCCCCTGGGCACTGCCAACAGCACTGGGTACTCACTCCTCTAACCCCCAGTCATGATGGTTTAGAGCAGGACTCATTCAACCTGATCAAGGTATTTATTTTCAGATAAAAGAGATCAGTCCATTGACCCCGGAGAGCTGAGCTTGCCTAATTATGATGATAACACCAAAGTAGATCTCTGCATTAAACAATTATTCTCCCCCTAGAACTCAGTGAGCCAAATCCTACTCCAGGATTGCTTCTGTGAGCTTTTTTAGAGAATTAAATAGAATTATTCAAATGGCCACAAGATGTCACCACCTCTTCATAGAAATTTCCAAATGGAGCTATTCATAAACCACAACCATTAATGAGATATTTCAGATCCAAGTAGTGCATACATAACTAACTTTCATATGTACAAGAATATATATATACACGAATTACATAATAGTGGTTTTTTTAATCCATACATGTTGCATATAATACATAAATGATCTCTAATATAAATGAAAACAAAATGATCTAAAAAAGTCTGGGGTTTGAGGTTTTTCCACTTTTCATATAAAAACAAGAAAGAGAACTTTTCTGTTAAAAGCTTGGGTGTCTGAGGATGACTTTCTGTCATCATGTTTTGCTTTCAGGGAGAATGTTTTTGTTCTAGAAGAGAATGTTTTCTATTATAAATAAATAAATAAAGAGAGAGGAAGAGAGCTGTTTTGAGAGCCTCTGAGTCCCAGCTGTGAGACTACATGTTCCATCATCCCATGTATAAATATATAAAATAAGACCAAAGGAATATTGACACTAAGTCTGAGAACTCAAATCAATTCTCATTCATGTCCAGAGAAGGGCAATGAAACTGGGGAAGGGTCTGGAGCACAAGCCTGATGAGGAGCAGCTGAAGGAGCTGGGGTGTTCAGCCTGGAGAAAAGGAGGCTCAGGGGGAACCTTATTGCTCAGTATAATCCCCTGAGAGGAGAGCGCAGCCGGGTGGGGGTCAGTCTCTTCTTCCAGGTAACAAGGGACAGGATAAGAACAAATTATGTCAGGTTGCACCAGGGGAGTATTAGACTGGATATTAGGGAAAATTTCTTCACTGAAAGAGCTGTCAAGCACTGGAACCGGCTTCCCATGAAAGTGGTGGAATTCCTATCCCTGAAAATGTTGAAAAAACCCATGTAGATGTGGTGCTTAGAGACATGGTTTAGTGGCGGACCTGGCAGTGTTGGGTTAATGGTTAGACTCAATGGTCTTAGGGCCTTAATGGTCTTTTCAGCCTTAATGATTCTATGATTGTCTATGATTCCACTATTCATAATCTTAGAAAACAGCTTTTAGGCACTGTCTGATCCCTGTTTTGAAACAGCCAGTCTGTGTTCTCAGCCTTGCTGACATACCTTCTCTGTATTTCTCTCTTCCAGCGAAGCACATCTGACTGGGGGTATGTTGGAGATCTGGTGAGTATTTTTCTTCCTATGTGGTAAATAATACTGAACAAAGTGATTTTCTAGTTAACCATTTTTTGGAAATCAATCCGTCTGTTTGTTCAGTTCCTTGTTTTTACTGCCAGTTGGGTATTAACCTATTTTCTTTAAACAGAGCACTGTTTGCACAATGCTGTTGATACATCTGCTCTTGGAGGGAGAAGGGTATGGTAAATATGAAGAAATAAGCATCAAAATTGATTGGGCAAAGACAACGTCTTAATAGACCAGTTTAATACTGTTCTCCCACAGCTGTGGTTTAACTATTTATAATATTAGGTCAGTAACAAATTCTTCAGGTCTCCATTATTTAGGACTTTTATTGAAAATGTGAGCTCTCTCCTCCTCAGTATATGATGTTGAGGATTACTGCATAGCTTTCCATGCTGGATTGCAACAATAGAGTGATTCCAAGGACTGGTTGCATGGTGAAAAGCAAGGAAAACATTCCCTCTTTCAGCTGAAATGTTGTAATGAACTATATATTAGTATCCTGCCACAATTACCTGGTAATACATGGAGATGTCCTGAACTTGAGCTCATGTCCCATCTAGCTGCCATGTCCCATCTATTTTAAGGAACAGATGTTAAAAAATAGGTACTGAGAGTATAAAAAGGGCTGATATTGCCCTCTAGGGCATTTTTTTCTAGTGGTGTCCTAAATTTATAGACTAATTTTGTCCATTACAGGTGGAGGATGATGACAAGATAGGTCTTTACAGCTACAAGGTTCAATCCACTATAACATCTCGGTTGGCCAACACAATGATCCAAGCCAAAATGGTGAATAATGCCAAACGGCCACAGCCCATAGTGTTTGATGTGCAAGTCCCCAAAGGAGCTTTTATTGACAACTTTACTATGTAAGTATTGGGCACGTATCAGCCTTGTGCCCTGGCAGCGTTCAGTGGGGTGGGAAGGAAGGATTTGTAAAAGCAAAACACCTCATTATTTACCAGGGTCAGTGTAATTTTATCAGGCCTTCTCAAAGGAAAAGGGTCGTGTCATCAGTCTGTCTGTCCAGCTCTTCCTAGCCAGTAATTATTGGGCCATTGGCCAATATTGATAAAACTAGACAAAAAGTCTCAAATGGAATAAGCTTCCACATGTCCTGTGCAAGTTGGCACCAGATCAGATGAGAGAGTCCCAAATTAGAGCCCTCACTGAAACTAGTGTGGTTCAGTATTCATTCAGAGGGGCAGCAGCCAGCTTGCTGGTCAGGAGACATGTCCTGATCCATGTTCCAAAGCATCCATGGCATCAGTACCTTCCTTCCATGCACAAAGCATGGGGAAAGTGTGGAGGAAGTGGAGGAGAGCAGACCCTCCTCAGAGCACAATAGTGCTGGCTACTTGAAATAAAAAGCAAGTAGGGCAAAGGATGCAGATCTAGTGAAAATCAGACTTCATTACTTCAGGGTTAAGCAAGAACCTTCTTATTTCGTTTCCCACCAGCTTAGATTTCACTGATGTAAAGTGAAGAAACAGTTGTTGATTGTAAAGTTATTTCTTTTGCAAGCTGACTGTGCTTCTCTCTCCTAGGGATATCAACGGGATAACATTTACCAGCCATATTCGGGAAAAATCTGAAGCCAGAAGAATGTACTCTCAAGCAAAAGCCAAAGGCAAAGCTGCTGGAATAGTCAGGTATAAAGACTTTGGCATGTGGGTTTTGTACTGAACTTGTTCACAGGGGGACTGAGGTGGCCCATCCCAGGAGAAGACAGATGAAGGGGAATCCGGGGGAGGAAAATTCTTTCTCACAGGAGCTCTGATATTTAATTGCCTTGGACTTAAACTGTGTCTCTGCTTTTGGCTGTGCTAACAAGACAACTGCAGCTCCCCGGTATAGAGCACATTTAGAATCAGATTCAGCAAATTCATCAATTTAAACCAAAATACAGAGAAGCTTTCTTTCTCCCTGTATTTTCTAAAAATAACCCCACAGCTGACTTTTCAGGAGCAATGCCTTGGATATGGAAAACTTCCAAACTGAAGTGAATGTGCCCCCAGGAATGAAGATCCAGTTCCAGCTTCACTACCATGAAATGATTCGAAGGAGATTGAGCTCCTACGAGCATGTCATCTCTGTGAAGCCAGGACGCCTGGCCAAGCACATGGAGGTAAAGCAGAGCTGGTGTGTGTAGGCAGAACATCACAGGTGAATCCTTGCTGAGAAAGCAGCCACAGTTCCTACAAGCCCCATTTCAGGACACTCCATCAGGGATGTGTCACTGCCCATGGCAGGGGGGTTGGAACCAGACGATCTTTAAGATCCCTTCCCAACCTAAGCCATTCTATGATTCTAAGAGAAATCATCTTCTGGTTGTGGAGGGATAGTCTTTCAGAGATCATCAGCTCTCATAGGACACCATCTCATGAAGCTGGGATTATCACTGTTCCAAATAAATAGCAATATTGTTTGTTTTCCCTTCAGTCAAGGCAAGTTTATAGAAGCATATATACATGTCAAAGCTTGCTTGGAAGTGGTTCTGATGTGGGTCAGTCACGATTCAGGAGATGCTCAACTGTGTTAGTACAAGAGGAGGCAGGACACATTTGCTCCTCACTAGCCCAGTGAGGGGTTGCCCCAAGCCCCACCCAACCTGGCCTTGAACACCCAGGGATGAGGCATCCACAACCTCCCTGGGCAACCTGTTCCAGTATCTTACCACCCTCACAGAAAAGAATTTGTTTTGTATACCTGACCTAAATTTCCCCTCTTTCAGTTTGTACCCATTACTCCTTGTCCCACCACTACAGTTCCTGATGGAGAGCCACTCTCCAGTTTCACTGGAGGTCCCTTCAGATACTGGAAGGTGCTGTGAGGTCTCCACACAACCTTCTCTGCTCCAGACTGGACAGCCCCAACTTTCTCAGCCCATCTTCATCGGGGAGGTGTTCCAGTTCCCTTACCAATTTCATGGACCTCCTCTGGACTTGCTCCAACAGTTTCATGTCCTTCTCATGTTTCTGAGTTAGTCCTGCTGAAAATTACATGTTCTGCCTCCTGATAGTCTTACTGACTATTCAGAAACACAACCAGACCAAAGGCCTTATCTCAGGCTAACAGGATTAAAAAAATCTACTTTTCAAATCACCCTGGTCATCCAAACAAAACACTGTCCTGTCAATAGCATGAGTAGAGAGGGAGACAGCTCGTCACAGAGAGTTTCTCCTGGCTTCCTAACCCAAAGCAGCACTGAGACACAGTCACTCTGTGCTTCTTTTGTGCTTTTTCCACCAAATTCTTTGTATTCTTTGGGCACTCTCATTTTTCCTTTCCACCATGGTCAATTCTCAACATGGAATGGATCCCTCTCATGAATGAGGCTGGCCCTACTGGAACATTCTCAAGGGGAACCCACCCCCCAGCTGCAGTTTGTCTGTGAGGAGTTCCTAAGACCTTGGTTCCTCGCTGGCACTGCTCCATACTAAACATCCTCCCTCCCTGTTTGTAGGTGGATGTCCGCATTATTGAGCCACAAGGTCTTCGTTATGTGCATGTTCCTAATTCACTCGGAGATCATTTTAATGGAATCACCACCATCTCCAAAGGAGAGAAAAAGGTAACCAGTCACAGACTGGAAATAGCATGAAAACTTCACTTTTCACTCTTGTCCCTATGCAGTCCTGGTATATTTTTGTACCTGCTGGGAGCAGGCAAAAATATGGCAAAAGTCTGTCTTCCATAATATGCCAGGCAGTATTGTTTCTTGATATACAGGCTCAAATTTATGTCTCATTCACCCACATTCCCAGTTTAGCAAAGTATTTCAGAGTCATTATGTGGCTATGCTATGTGTTATCTTCTCAGGAAATTTCAAGTTATCCAGTTAAAACAGAGGTGAAAAGCCATAAAGTCTTTGTGACCAACCACATGACTAATTAAAATGTTTCCTAGTACTCAATTTACAGATAAAAGAGCTTCTGTTTGTTTGTTTGTTGGGGGATCAATTAAAATCTATTAAAAGTATTGATAAAATTAAGGATATTTTCAACCAGAAAAATGTTAAATAAGCCAATGTATTACTGACTAGAAAAGGTTTGCATGGGTCTAATTGAAATATTTGGTGCTGTACATGGGTCATGTCATTTGTGTCACAGTTGCTACTACTGAATCAACATATCCAGTGCTGGTTTGTTGGGTTTTTTTGAAGTGACAAAGTCCATTTTCCACTTAAACTCAGAGTACAAATAATGAAAACAGAAAAGCACTCAGTGAAATCAGGTATTTCACAAAGAGATGAACTCCTTCTCTTTCAATCACCCACCTTTCACACAACACCTGGCTGACTGATGATCTCTTCTCACTTCAAGGCTCATGTTTCCTTCAAGCCAACCATGGCTCAGCAACGAAAATGCCCCACGTGCTCCTCCACAGCAGTGGATGGAAACTTTGTGGTGCAGTATGATGTGAACAGAGAAACCACAGGTGGAGAACTGGAAGTAAGTGTTGCTGTTCCACTGGGAAGAGAAATCTGTGAATACAAGGATTGCTGTCATTAAGCAAACCGTGCGAAACTTCATCCTTCAGAATAAGCATGAGAACAAGCTCTGTATCCAATTGAAAGAACAGAGAGGTTTTAAGTGGGCAGAATGGATTTACTTAATTTATGACTAAGACATTGGCTTACATATACTCAGGAGAGAGCAGACTCCTGTCGTGTCCAAAATCCAGTGTCTTTATACCTAACAGCTCTCTGGTGATTTAATGTGGAATCAGAGGACAGAGTCACTGGATGTTGTACCAATACATCACAAGGAGACAACCAGAACATCACTAATTTTATGTTAACATGAAGCTGAGTTATGAGATTGAATTATTAGAGGCAGAACAGCCTTTTTTAAAATTATTTTCATTCCTCCCTATGCTAGTGCATGATAGTTGTCTAAGAATCAAACTTTAATACATTAGAATTAAAGACTGGGGAATATAAATGGTCTAAGGCTGCAGAGAGATGCAGAGCTAAAAGTTAGAATTGGCCAATAAAGAAGAATAGATAAAGAAAATAAATAATTGGCTCATTAAGAAAATAAGAATTTTCTGCTCTGTTGCTGTTTTGCGTTTTCTGAAATCTTTTCTATAGCTCACTTCACTGTTTTTTTTGTTTTTATTTTGCAGATTTTTAATGGCTATTTCATTCACTTCTTTGCTCCAGAAAATCTTGATCCACTGCCTAAAAACATTTTATTTGTTATAGATGTCAGTGGCTCCATGTGGGGACTGAAAATGAAACAAGTAAGTGTTTGACCTCTGTTGCAAAATTAATCTCCTGCCAACTTTTCCCATGTGCTTTACCATGCAATCCTGTAGCACACTGGCAAACAAAACACCAGCTTATTCTTTAAACTTTACTCCACTGAAAATCCCACTGAATCGGAGAATATTTGGTGAATCAAAGACTCCACAAGTTTACTCTTTATTTGTAATGCAACTTTTATGTTGCAAGGAAGAGGTGGTGCCATTATAATACAGATTTTGGCTCTAAATTAAAATTTTAATTGACAGATCACAAAACATTTTGCAAAGGTTCTGACCCCCTTTTTGTTTTTAATCTTTCCTGCTGAACCCTGGGAAAGTCTTGGTGGGGATTCTACATCCCTGCTTTCCAAATGTGGACAAATTGTTGACAGCTCTCTGAAGAGCAGTAAGAATTGTTTAGACAACACAACCCATAGAGAGGGAAAAAATATTGAAATTAGCATGATTTAGTCTGCAAAAGAAAATACTTGGAGAGACATAATCAATCTCTAAATATACAAACAATTGTTCTGAAAGGGAAAATCATCAGCAGACATTCATGCCCACCCAGGGTAGAATAAGATGGTATCAGATGGATTTACAGCAGAAGAGATTTATATTATACATTAAGAAAAACTCCGTAGTGCTGAGAGTTCAGGAGACTGTATATTGTGTGTCACTGAAAGGTTTTAAGAACTGACCAGACAAACATGAGCTGGGGATCATCCAGGTGTATTTGAATTTGCTTCAGAGCACAACAGTAAGTCTTGGCAGATTGCTTCCTTGGGGAAATCAGTGCTGCAAAACTGGGACACAGGCTAATTGTCACTTGTTTCAATCACACATCTTCAAACAGGTGTTACCCAGCCTGAAACAACAGCACTGCGGGCAGAGCTGTCTCCTGAGCTGATCCGAGCAGTTGCTCTCTTCTGAACCACAAATGCTCCTCCCTCTCACTTCACTCTGTGTTAGCAGGAGTTCAGCAAGGATGGGTTGAGTCACGCGAGTTTATTCTTCCTAATTGCCTTTTTCCTGTGTTTCTTTGGTGAAAAGTTCAACTTTATGCAAGAAGTGTAAAAAAAGGGAGAGGTTTGGATAGCAGATTCTGTTTTGGATTTGGGTGCTCATGTGCTAATTCCTCAGAGGCAACTGTTTGCCTGTAGTCACAGGTTAAGAAGATGCTTTCAGCAGCAGGAAGCATAAACTTGTCTCCTATTAAATTTCTTCTCAGACCATCGAGGCCATGAAGGCAATATTGAGTGAGCTCCGTGCTGCTGATCAGTTCTCCCTCATTGACTTCAACCACAACGTCCGATGCTGGAGAGACAACCTGGTCTCAGCCACCCCAGCGCAGGTTGAAGATGCTAAGAAGTACATCCAGACAATCCATCCCAATGGGGGTATGAGGTTTTGATTGCAAGGTGCTGGTTATGGAAGTTAGAGATTGCAGGAATGGGTACCTCAGACAGCCTTCAGATTGGCAGAGTATTCCTAACAAAAAGTCTGATTCCCAAGGTAGGAAAAGCATGCCTTGAGGCTAAATGAGAGCAAGAGTTACATTTTATTCTGCTAGGGATGGGATGGCATTTCCTTCTACTGAAAAAAGGTAGGGTAGATAGAACATAGACCATAGAACAGCTGCCTTTAATCTATAGGTCCTACCTCTGGCCTCACAGATCTGAAATATCCTTGAAAGATCAAGTTGATCTCATGCCTTTGTAAAGCACATCATAAATAGCTCAACTCCAGGTTTTCCACTGGCTCTACATTGTAGACTAGACCCTGACTGACGGAGATCTGTGTGACAGCAAAGACACAAAGGGTGACTGATGTGTTAGAAACTAGGGAAGTGCCTGAGAATGATCACGTAGGAAGTGGGGCTTCTCCCCCAAAAAGTGGTGGGATCAATTACCCAACAGAAGTGCACCTCCCTCAGCATGGGTAACAAATAGGAGGAGCTGGAAGCCCCGTGCAGCAGGAAAACTGTGACACAGGTCCCATCATGGAGACATGGTGGGATGGCACACGCAACTGGAGGAGGGCTGAGATGGATAGGGATAAACTCTTCAGAAGGGACAAGTGAGGAAGGAGAGGTAGCAGGGTAGCCTTATGTTGTCAGGGAGGGTGTCAGTTGTCTGGAGCTTAATGATGGTGATGATAGTTGGGTGTTTAGGTGTAAGAATGAGGGGGAAGGCCTTGAAGTCAGATATCCTGGTGGAGTCTGTTGTAGACCGTCCAGCACAGATGAAGAGCCAAATGAAATATTCCCTAAGCAGGTGGGAGAAGTCTTGCAATCACTAGCCCTTGGTCAACAGCCATGAACGTGAGCCAGCAGTGTGCCCAGGTGGCCAAGAAGGCCAATGGCACCTGGCCTGTATCAGCAATAGCACGGCCAGCTGGACCAGGGCAGTGCCTGTCCCACTGTACTGGGCACTGTGGTCACTTCTGGGCCCCTCATGACAAGAAAGACATTGAGGTGCTGGAGCATGTCCAGAGAAGGGCAATGGAGATGGGAAAGGGGTGGAGCACTTGTCCTGTGAGGAACAGCTGAAGGAATTTAAGGACGTGCTTTAGTGGTGGGCTTGACAGTGCTGGGTTAATGCATGGACTCAAAGATCTTAGAGGTCATTTCCAACTTTAACGATTTTATGATTCTACAAACTACTAAATGCAATGCTGGGCATACTGTTTATCCTTTTTGTGCCTTCATTCCCTCTGTGATAGAAAAGAACAGATGCCTTTTTCATCCGTATAGATCTTTGGATGCTTCATTTGTTTCAATGCAGCATTTTGCTATCTTGTCCTGATGATTTTTTTCTTTCTTGACAAAGAAAATACATGTTTTCTGACTGCTAATGGCTTCAGATTCTCATTCCTCTCATATTGATTTCTTACTCTGCCCCTTCTGTGCCACAAATCAAACCTTTAGATAAACTCAGCAAACATACACATCTTCTTGTCCAAGGAATGGGCTGATGGCCAGAAAAGAAAGTTTCATCAGGCTCTCATTCAATCACCTGCTACAAAGCCACTGACTCTTCCCACAGCAAATAGTTCCCAACAACACAAATGATCCCATTGGAATTAGTGAGGGATAATGGGAGCACCACATGAAGATGACAGCCTGGGATGGAAAAGGGAACCACAGTGCAGACAGGTGTACCACAAGCATTGCAGAGGAGGGGTTTTGCTGCTCTGACCTCAGGTCTTGTCTGTGTTAATTCCACTAGAACCTTAGAACTGATCTGGACTGGACAAGGATCAAACTTGTTTTCCTCACTGTGTCTTTCACAGGCACAAATATCAACGAAGCTCTTCTCCGAGCCACTTTTATCCTGAATGAAGCCCAGAATTTAGGCATGTTGGACCCTAACTCAGTCTCCATGATTGTTTTGGTGTCTGATGGAGACCCGACAGTAGGTAAGGATCCTGTTTTGGGTGAGAAGAAAGATTGGTGGGATGAACCTCAAAAAATGCATCAGATACCAATAAAAGAATCCAAACAAATTGTCTTTAGTGAGAACCATTTGTTAATCTCCATCCAGGAGAAGCTCAAATGTTGCAGTAGGCACTGCAAAAATGGAAATTTGACATTATTGTCTAGATTTCCCTAATATGAAGAGAGAACCAGTAACACTGGAAGAACATGAATACGCTCACCTTGATGGAGATTCCTCTGTTGCTCAGGTGAATGTCCCCCTCTCTGTGTCTCCAAGGTGAGCTGAAGCTGACAACGATCCAGAAGAATGTGAAGCAGAGCATAAAGGATGAATTCTCTCTCTTCTGCCTCGGGATTGGGTTTGATGTAGATTACGATTTCCTGCAGAGAATTGCGACTGACAACCGTGGAATGGCCCAGAGGATTTTTGGAAATCAGGAGACTTCTGCCCAGATGAAGGTGTGTGTGTATTTCTGACCCGTTGCCTCTGAAACTCTCCTGTTCTTTTCACATCTGTGGAGCTGGGTAACTCTGCTGTAAAGAGGGACACAAAAAGCATCATTTCTCCTGGAGAGTCCTGCAAGATGTCAATTGTATTTTAGCTTAAGTGCTCCTAGTTATAGTTTTTATAGTATCTATAATATATCCTTTACTTCCCTGTGTAGGATTAATATTCTATAAAACAATGCTAGTGATAAAAAAAGATTTTTCTGAATTAAAATTAAGGCCTAAAGTAAAATTAAGGATTTTACTTTAGGTCATTTCAGCACTAACAAAAGGCCTGGATATAAACACAAAATGATAATCCAAACTTTGCCAGTGTAAGAAAAAGTTCAATTCAGGAAGGCTCTGGCCCCAAGTCTGTGAGCAACAATTGCTGCTGACCAAACTCTGACATCCTTACACTGTTACTATTCACTGATTTCACCATCTATACAGTCTCCTCATACTTCCTTCCCACACAGGTGTGCCAGGACACACTACCTGATGTTCTGCCAAACAGAGCAGCCCTGAGAGTGCAGCCCTTCTGTATGAGACAGTCCCTACCCACAGCACTGCATGGGCACCTCTTTTCCCTCTCCGGTCCCATGAGCTAAGCCCAGCTGTGCACACATCCCAGTTCCCAGCAGCCAGGTAGAGCAGGGTCAGAGAGGGGTACACAGTCTAACAGCACAGAAGTGAATAAAAATGAGATGTAGGTCTATATTTTGACAAGAATTAGATGGGAAGCAGCTGTGTGTCTTACCTAAGAGCTGACCAACCTGAGTGAGGCCCATACACACCTGTACTCAAGCCTTTTAGGTACAGGAAAAGCACAGTTCATGACCTTCTGACCATCCTTTGGCTTTTGCAGGACTTGAACCAGCTATTCTTGCTGTAACCGCTTATGAGTATACTAAGGTCTAAGTATGAAGAAGTCTGCATTCTCTGAGACAAGGAAAGCCACTCTTGCTCAATAGGGATCCAGGTTTTGTCACCTGCTGTCCTTTCAGTAAGAGTGGCACTTGCAGGACAATCACTTTAGGTACAACAAACTCACTTCTCTGTCTCCTTCCATCTCAGAATTTCTACAACCAGGTCTCCACCCCCCTCCTGAAGAAGATTCAGTTCAACTACCCCCAGGAGTCAGTGTCAGACGTCACCCAGAGCAGCTTCCACAACTACTTTGGTGGCTCGGAGATTGTAGTGGCTGGGAAGGTCGACACGGAAAACCTGCAGCACTTGGAAAGCATCGTCACAGCGACTGCAGTGAGTGAAGGTGTCCCTGGGACACCTGCTCCTGGAATTGGGGGTGGTTCACTCACTCGTGTGCAGTCCCCCTGCTGAAGGTTGTTGCCAGTGGAGTGGTTTTTTTCCACTTAGACTTCGAGTGGGAGTGTAGGAAATCTCACGGGGTGTTTGTCCAGCTGTGTTTCACAATAGTGTCAGGTACAGCCAGGAATAGTCACTACCTGCACCCTGCCAGAGGAACTTCCTTCTAATCTATGTACCAACAAAATTCAACCCAGACTAAGGCTATGGATTTCTTTTATACTTTGTGAAGATGCAGGGATGATCCCCGAAGGCAGCTCCTTTCGTGGATGAACCTCCCACTGTTGGGAAGTTCAAGCTGGTGGACCTACAGTGTGTCCAGTCCTAGCACTGCCCCTTTATGCTCTGCCTTGTGGCATGTCTGATGAGGCTTTCCCCACGTTTTCAGGACCTGCTCTTCCAGGTGGAGTGGGATGGGGTGGGAATACTGCATCCAGATCCTTCTTCCTGAGGAGGAGCTGAAATATCTGCACTCATACAGAGCTTAGGAGTTTTCATTTGTTAGTTGCTGGAAAAAAAAATCACACATCTTCAGTAGTCTTTCCTGCCAAAACACAGCGCAGTCGAAGGGTCTGTGTGAGAAAGTGGAATTTGGTTCCTGTTCCTCAGTGGAGCTGGATTGAAAAAGCCTGAGGAGAGGATTACAGAGCTCTGTTAAGAGCCTCTTTTTTGGCGTGTGGTAGTACGCTCTTTGCCTACTGTTAACAGACCCTTAAACTACTTCAGTCCACTCTCACAAAAGTGTCTTTAACAGAAGACCCTCTTGCTACATCTCCCCTCCCTGTGGCAGCCAAGCCAATGGTGCTTTCTGACCTAGAAGTGACCATGGGCAGAGCCAGAGTGGGCCCTTAATCCCAACCATGCTAAGAGGGGAGAACAAAAGCATCCCATTCTCCTGGCTCACCTTCCATTACCTCTGTCTCCCATTGGCTGCATAGGCAAATGCAGAGCTTGTCATGGAAACCCTGAAAGATGTTGAAGAACTAGATGGATTCATGAGGAAAGACAAATATGCAGATCCCGAATTCACCAGGAAGCTGTGGGCCTATCTGACTGTCAACCAGATGATGGCAGAGAGGTGAGGAGAAATGTGATAAAACAGACCTGGTTGTTGGGCTGAGGGAACAAAATAAGGGAACATTTGCCTTATGAAAGCCATGGATGATGAATCCCTTCTGAAGCAGAAATAGGTCTCCTGGTGAGACCAGGAAATGGACTGGGCTTCTTTCAGTCCAAGCCAAAGCCCACAGAAGTCCAAATTAGTCTTCTTATGAAGAGTGTATTCACACAGGCCCTCAGCCTTTCCATCTTGCAACACCTACCAGTTTAGGTATATGACCACTCCGTGGTGGAATTGCCATGGCAGCTGCCCTGTGGAGCTGCTAACTGAGCCTTCTCCTTCTTTTTCCACCCAGAAACGCAGCTCCCACTGCAGCTTTGAAGAGGAACATCACCAAATCCATCCTGCAGATGTCTCTGGACCATCATATTGTCACCCCCTTTACAGCCATGCTGATAGAGAACCCTGACAAGGATGAGATAATGCTGGCAGACCAGCCCAAAGACCCCAGGAAGGGCTGCTGCTCAGGTCAGTGTCTCACTGTGCCCATTACTATTTTGGCTTTGTTCTCCTTGTGTTGGAAGAACAGCTGTGTTCATTGTTCACACCAGGTGTTTGCACTTAAAGGATAACATGTGTTTTCAGTGAAAGCTGAAGAGATTTCAGCTGCTTTGAGAACATCCTACCACACAGGTGCTCCTTGGAGCCACTGGCTTCAGTGAGGACTGACTGTGGCAACATTGCAGTGATAAGTTTTCCAATAAGCCCATGCTGTTACAGATTGAACATCTTCTCACTGGGACAGATACCTGTAGTTCCCTGCACCAAAGCTGTAGAATTGTCTAAACCATATTTTATCATCACTTTTAAGCCCTGGAAGCTTCCTAAAATTGTTGTCAATCAGCCGCAAGTCCACATGGCATCTGAGCTGATGTAATAACTGAGTGCCTTATTAATTAAACCTCTGGATTTAAATCCATTACTTCAATACACATTCCAAGGACCTTGTCACAGCAACCTTATGAACAGCGAAATGAGACAAGGTTGGCTTGTTCTGGTATCATACACAAGACTCAGTCTCAAAGCAGTAGCCGTTGACGTCCCTACATGTCTGGTGCATCCAGAGTCATCCCTGCACAACCATGTGCTTCCAGTGAAACTTAACAGGAGCAGTTTTGCACCTTCACAGGTCAGGGATTTGGAACAGCACAACTGTGACTGTCAGGAAAACACCACCAGTGCAAAGTCACGGAATCGCTGAGAGTAAAAGATCAATTCCTTGGACAACTGGTTATTTAAAATCTGTTCATAAATGGGACAGTTTACAGTTGGTTGTGAAGGAAGGAAATAGCATACCTTACACCAACAGACAACATAATCCATCTGGTATTTCCCACTGGAATGGTTTGGTACTGAAATTCCAAGCACATGTCCTGCGTGCTCAGTTCTCGTGCTTCTGGATAGCTATAAAAGCGTTCTGGCTCAATTAAATGGGGTTCTTATATCTGCCAATTGTTATTTTTAGGTTTGTTTATTCTTCTTGTCAATTTTGAAGTCTGCAGCTGAGACCCAAAGAAACATTAAATGTTACTTATACTGCCTGCTCCATCTGACAAGCACCAGTCTAACACAGAAATAGCGTGTATTGCAATCATGTGTAATCAACTAATTATACATGGCACCTGATGGCTAATTCAGTCCATGATTATCTTGATTTAGATGATGCAGAGGATTTAAGTGATTTTAACATAAACTCTTATGTCTTCATGTTTAATGGAATAGTCAAAACTTAACAGCACTAAAATGAGGGTCAAGGCATCCATGGATTTCAGGGACAGTGGGACACAACTATTGAACTTTAGCAGAGGCCAGAGCTTGTAAAAGTAATATCAAAGTACATCTGTGCTAAGGATTGTGCAAATGGTCTGTACCAAAATGTTGGCACGTATAAGGCATGGAATGGGTAATCTGAAATAAAATTTTATGTCTGTCCTTATACATTTCCCATCAGAGCTGCACTGTGTGTCTTCACAGACTCTGTCTTACACTGAAATCACTGGCTTCTCAAAAGATTGACTAATTCTTATTTTATCAAGACAGACTTGTTGCAAAACTGGACTGTACATGGGACAGCTTCTCAACCCATAATAGTCTGTGGAATTAATATGACCTGAAAACCCAGAAGTTTTTTTGTCCAGTTTTTAGTTCCTGTCCTATCTGTATTGACCATGCATAACTGCTAGTAGAAATTGCACTGCCTGAGTAAAAGCAGCCTCTGATCTGAATTAGGGATACAAGAAAGAAGATTATGACAGAGATTTAGAAGATTCAGCTCTGCAATCTTCTGTCCTTATGTTGTCCCCTAGTCCCTGTTACCCCTTACTCTTCTTCGTAGCAGGGCCAGAAGATGTGAATGTCAGCTCAACATGTTAAGTCAAATTTCATGGATCATTTAATCATGTTGCTCTTAACTAAATGGGAGAGATGGGACATGTTACTTTCTCCTGTCTCCATCATGGCAAAGACAGAGAGAGATCAAGTACAAGGAAACACCTTCAGGGATGTTTCATTAAATGCTTGCACTTATTTGCAACATTTATTCATGTGAGTCATCCCAGGGCATGCAGAAAGAGTTTTCTCAGGCACCTCAAATGAAGGACCCAAGTCAGCAAAGCTTTTACCATAGTTTTTTTTTTTGTAAAATACTTAAGCCCTTACACTGAAAGCTTTGCTAAAGTGGCTGTTACTCACATGAATAAGAGTTAAAAAGTCAGGCTCTCTTTTTCACCAATAGCTTGTGTTTGGCTCAGCTGCCCTGGTAAGTCATATTCCAATGGTGGAGATACTGGAGTAAATCCATCCTGACTTCATTACACAAACCTGCCTGTTGTAAATGTTGTGGAAACCTGCTTTACAGTGGTATAAAGACATCAGGCTCTGTTCTACTGCAGGGCTTTAAAAATTACACTGTTAAATATGTCAGCACTTACAGAACCCTAATTGTGGCTATCATCTAACAGGTACTTTAGGATTGACTCCAAATGCACCTAATAACAAAGGTATCCCATCGTGGGCCAATGTCACAGCTGTGCCAGACAGCTCCATGCCTGAGCAAAGGAGTCCACCTGTGTCTTCTCTGAGCATCCACACAGGTAAAAACTACAATATCTCTCCTCAAAGAAACACCAGACAGCAACACTCATCACTTAACAACTCATCACCATCACTGGAAGTGTTCCAGGCTGGGTTGGACAGCGATTTGAGCAACCTGGTCAAGTGGAAGTTGTCCTTGCCCCTGCTTGGCATGAAATAGACTTTAACATCCCCTCCAAACCAAGCTTTTTCTTTATAAAATCAAGCTTTTTCTCTGTAAAACACCAAGTAATTTTGGCTTTGAGGAGATGAACCTGTAAAAATATGCTGTAAATTACAAGGATTAAAGTATTTTGGATCCAAATAGGATCTAAAGTGTCTAAGTGACCCCATGTGCTGCTGTGTGCTTCCCTGAGGCTGGGGCTGTTCACTCAGCTTAAGTTCAGCTTTGCTGCAGTAGCAAAGTTAACGCACAGTTACTGCCATTGTAAATGACAGATGAAAGCTGTTGTAAAATTACTGCTGTTGTAAATGACAGATGAGTGTTCTGTGGTAGATAAAAATCTCTGAGAGCACTGATGACTGATGGATCCTGTTAATTCTTGGGCCTTTGCCACAGTTTAGTGCCTACTTAAACAAGTCAGCTGTGAGAACCACTGCCTATAAACGCGCTGTAACTGCAATAACTCCGCGTGCAGTGTGTGTATTTATGTAGTGGTCAAACAAAGAGCTCTCAAACTCATCCTCTGCACAAATCAAGTGTTAAAATAAGACTTTGGATAGTGAAGAAACTGCTTGGAAAAGAAAGGGAGCAAGGCAACATTACCCACCCAATTTATATGCACATTTTGCACTGGGAATTCTTTTTGTTCCTTGAAATGTTGATCAGAACAGGCCTTGGCATCAAGAGGAAGATCAAGGAACTGGTGAGAATAAGGAAAAATGTTGGAGGGCTTTATTCAAGAAACTCAATATATTCAAAATATTCAAGACATTCAAAAGCTCCTTCACCCCCTGGAGGGTACCTACCCCACTGCAGCTGTGAAGATGTTCCTGGTCAAGGGTTTGGGATCTGTAGTCCACAGGAAGAGTAAAATACTTCCAAAATGTGAGAAACTCCAGTGAATGAAAGGAAGCTGGCCTGGCTATTCCCATAGGCAACACTGAGTCTCTGAGTGGTGGCAGGGAGGTGCAGGTAGGCAGGATGTATCTTTATCCACCTTCAAAATGATGATGTGGACTTGTAAACATGTCTAAGAGGTTCTTTGTTTGAGAAAGTGATGTCCTGGGAGTGTGTCACTTCTAGAAACAGGCAGCAGCTGGGCATAGGGAGTGGGATATTAATTTCGAACAGAGGTGTCACTCAAATCCTACTTTCTATGCCTCAGGTCCTCTCCTGGACCTAGGCCTCAAAGAGATGTGCCTGTTTGGTGTCTAACTGGGTCCTTGGTCCCACCTGGAGTCTGGCTTCCGTCACAAAGAAATCAAATTCTGCTTCCAGAGTGCCAGGTTGAGCCCGTGGCACCCTGGTGTGCAGCTGACCAGTCAGACCACTAGTTCACTGCACTTGGCAGCTCTCCCTGAGCCAGGAATGTCACATCCTTCCCTTAAACAAAAGAAGTATATGAGGGGAAGTGTCTGAGAAGCTTTTGTGAGGAGCATCTGAGAACTTCCTTAGTTTCTTTAGGAGTGCAAAGGGCCCTTAACTGTGAGAAGCCCCAAAAAGGGCTTCAAACTCTTCTGAGCAAAGTCTCAGCCTTCGTGTCCCTCCCCTCTAGGGCAGGCACTGACCTGCTTCTCACACTTGTTTGTTTTCTGTGTTTCAGTGGACAACGACCCACATTTCATTGTACACCTGCCCAAGAGCCAAAGGAACATCTGCTTCAATATCAACTCAGAGCCTGGGAAGATTCTAAACTTGGTTTCTGATCCTGGTACCGGTAAGGGAGTAAAACATAGTTTACAGCACAATTTTTTTCACTTGGGTCTGAAAGATGTTCAGAGAGAGCAGGAGAATTGCCTATGGGGGGGACTGAATGTGGCCAGCATGTTGAGGGAAGTGGTTATTTCCCTCCACATCTGGAGTATTGTGTCCAGTTTGGGCTTTGCCACTACAAGAGAGGTGTTGACAAACTGGATAGAATTCAGTGGTGGCCACCAAGATGGGGCTAGAACAGAGGACATAGAAGGAGAGGCTGGAACATCTGTTTTTGGTCATGCTTACGGAAAGAAGAGCCATGGTGAGTTTTTTGCTGTTGTCAGCCACCTAATCAGAAGGTTAAGATGGAGCCTGGCACATCTCCAAGATGCACAGCTAAGGGACAAGAGGCCACAGAAAAGAGGTGCAACAGTGAAATTCAGAGTTGGAGTAATCTGTTAGAGAAAAATTTTTCACTATGAGGATGGCCAAACACTGGGAAAGGAGCCAAGATGATAGAATAGTTGAGGCTGGCAAAGACCATAAAGTTCATGAAGTCCAACTGCTAACCCAGCATTGCCATGTTCTTCACTAAAACATATCCCCAAGTGCCACATCCACACATTTTTTGAACATTTCCAGGAATGGTGACTCCACCACTTCCCTGGGCAGCCTGTTCAATGCCTGACCACCCTTTCAGTTAAGAAATTTTTCCTAATATCCAAACTAAACCCCCCCTGGCACAACTTGAGGTTGTTTTACCTTGTCCTGCATGAAAAGTGATGAGCATTTGGAGGCAGGTGAAGCTGGGCTGGATTTTGGCACCATTCCTCCCCTGCCCATCTGATGTATGATTTTCATAGACAGAGAGGGATTGAAGGGCTTATTAACCAGCTCATACTCCCAGCAAGACCTAACAGCAATTCCTACGAGATTATTATTCTAAGAGGTGAACAGTAGTGCCAGGAGGTGATTTAATAAATAATACTCTTCTCCTGGCTGGCAAAATGAGAAAAACAGGGGATCAGAGGAGTTGTTGTGTCTGTTGATCCTATGGTGCTTCCTGCTGAGATCAGAACTCCACGTCTCTAGGCAGTGCTCCAAGATTCAAGCAACATTTCCTTCTCTTTTCTTCACAGGAGTTGTGGTCAATGGGCAGCTCGTTGGGGCCAAGAAAATGGAAAATAAGAAACTCAACACATACTTTGGCAAAATTGGTTTTTATTTCAAAAACAAAGGCCTGAAAGTGGAGATCACCACAAAAACTATAACGCTGAAAGATGGATCTTACGCCATCACGCTGACCTGGTCTGACACGGGGCACATCATTCGGAAACAGTAAGTTGCTCACCAGTTTTCACCTGATCCCACAAGCACCAAATGCTATTTGAGATGCCTTCAAGGCTCCTGCCATGACATGACTCACAACATCCAGTAGATCTTCACCTGCAGATCAACAGTAGCAGCCATGTGGGACACCCTACAGCACTGTTTAGGCAACAGGACCACACCCAAAAATCTCCATTCATTGTGGCAAAAGCTTAAATTTGTAGGGTGAGGTTTGGTTGCTTAAAGATGTGCATGAAGTGTCCGTCCTGTTAGGCACCATCTTGCCAGACCTCTGGTACCACTCCCAGGGCTCTGGGTTTCTGATGGCTCCTCCTGCATATCCACCACCCTTGTGTGGTTGTTCTGGGTGCCTGAGAGCATCTCAAGGGGCCTGAGAGGTTTTGTGTGAGCAGCTGAACTGAGCCTGCCCTTTGGTTCCTCTCTGCCAGGCTTCTCATATCTGTGATGAAGGAAAGCAACGTTACCATCACCATGGGGAAGGAGATGTCCTTCATGGTTCTGCTGCACCGTGTGTGGAAGAAACACCCAGTTAATGTTGATTTCCTGGGAATCTACATTCCCCCTGAAAATCAGTTCTCTTCTTTAGCCCACGGGCTGATAGGTAAGTGCTGCAGGTCAGGTGGTGGGAACAACAGAGCACTAGGAAGGAGTCTTGTTAGCACTTTGATTGAATTTCATAGAATCATAGACTCATAAAATCCTGAGTTGGAAAGCACGAGGATAATTGAGTCCCACTCTTGCACAGGACAAACACAAGAATTACACCATGTGCCTGAGAGCATTGTCCAAATGCACTTTGTGCCATGACCATTTCCTTGGGGAGCCTGTTCCAGTGCCCAACCACCCTTTGCAGAAAGTACCTTTTCCTAACATCCAGCCTAAACCTCTTCATGGCAGCTTCATGCCATTAATTTGTTGGTGCCTGTGTCCTGATGGGTAAGGTGTGAAAATGATTCAAGAAGAAAATAGGAAAAACTTCAATGTCCTGAAAGCCCCAAGGGCATTGTAGAACATCAGGGACCAGGAGACTATTCCTTGCCCCAGCTGGGGAGGGTGTTTTCAGAACAGGCCTGACTAGACTTGGTGACACTGTGACAGGGCTTTCCCCAGCTGGCTAAACTGCTGCAGGCTGAAAATAGAAAGACCAAAACAAACTCCTCAAATCTTTTCTCTTGAGTAGATTTCTCTATAATCCTCTGTAGTTCAGGTCTCCCCTGAACAACAGCCCTTTCTGGCAGTGGCATAAAAAAAGAGCAAGGGCTTCATTCATAGGAAAAAGCAGCCCTATAAGCCATGAACCCACACAAGGCTCCTTTTAAGATGTGGAAATCCTGAGGAGCAGAGGTTGGTCTCCCAAATACTGTTTGGAGCTCCAATCTGCTTTTTTAGAACAAGTGTGTTGGCTAAGCAGCAGAGCCTCTTACTGTCCTGGTGTGGGTTATCCTATAGCACTGGAGACACAGTGCCCTGTGGTCCATGAGGGGTTTGCCTGCTGGAACTAGTTTGATTTTCCAAAAGGACCCAGCAGCAGCTGGCATGGAGCCTCAAAGGTCTCAAAGATAAAAGGTCTTAAAGCCTCAGAAGATCACAAAGAGCTTTAAACCTCTTTCTGATCAGGTCAGTTTGCCTCTGAACCAGAAGTGTCCATCCACCACCAAACACCTGGCCAACCTCCAGAGAAACCACAAGCCATCATGGAAGTGAAGGGCAACAAGTTCACTGTTACCAGGTAGGAATCACGTGCTTCATTGCTCTCTAATGATGCCAATGTCTGCAGGCTTGTTGAGTCTCAAGGAGCTTGGGGAAAAAATCCCTGTTTTCTCCCCGCTAATAGTCTGGGTTTAGCAGTTGGTAAAACACTTGGAACAGGTTGGGTTCTCTTGTACTTCATAGAATCATTAAGATTGAAAAAGCCCTGTAAGTCCAACTGTTAACCCAGCACTGCCAGGTCTATCACTAAAACTGTGTCTCTAAGCGCCACATCTACATGTTTTTTTGAACACTGAGGAATAGTAATTTCATCACTTCCCTGAGCAGCCTGTTCCAATGATTGACAACTCTTTAAGTGAAGAAATTTTTCCTAATATTCAATCTAAACCTCCCCTGGTACAGTTTGAGACTGTTGCCTCTTGTCTTAATGCTTATTACCTGGGAAAAGAGCCCGATTCCCACCTGGCTGCACTCTCCTGTCAGAATTGTAGAGATCAAGAGGGTTCCCCTGAAACTCCTTTTCTCCAAGCTGAGCCCCTCCAGCTCCCTCAGCTGCTTCTCACAGGACTTGTGCTCCAAACCTTTTCCCAGCTCCGTTATCCTTCTCTGGACATGCTCCAGCATCTCAACATTATTCTTGGAGTGAGGGGCTCAAAACTGAACACAAGATTTTAGCATGAACTCTTCTGTCCTTGGAGTTGCCCAGCACCTGGCTTTGGACAGGCTGTGTGTAAGTGCCTGGAACCCCACAAAGAGGCCCACAAGGTCATAGAAGCATAAAATTAATTGTATTTTGTGGTTGTTTCTGCTGTTGGAAAACACATAATACATGGCTGAGCAGTGCCATGACTGAGCAGGATTACCAATGTCTTCTTGTCTATTTACCATGTTGTGACCCTTATTGTGGGTGTCCTGTCCCTCCCAGGGGTGTGCAGAAGGACTACAGGACAGACCGTGTGCTTGGGACCGACGTGCAGTGCTGGTTTGTGCACAACAGTGGGAAAGGGTTCATAGACGGCCACTACAGAGATTACCTTGTCCCCCACCTCTACAGCTTCATGAAGAGACCCTGAGTGCTCCACCACAAAACCAGTTTAGTTCAAAAAGTCTTACCTGCTCCTTCATGCCCAAAAAACTCCTCTGAACAGCAGCTGTCAGCCCGTCATGTTGACTGGAGGCAACTCCACCACCGTTTGCTTTGTAACTGATCCGTGTTTCAAAGCCCTGTAACTCCCTTTTCTGTTTAGAAATTAAATCTGTAATAAAGTGACATGCTGGGTTGTAACAGGTGTCTTGCTCTTGCTGTGTCTAATTTAATGGGTTGTAAACTCTATTAAAAATGTCAACTATTTTTTTAAAATCCATTTAATTGCAGAGCTGTAATAGTGTTGTGGCTCTTGGACTGTGGGTAACACACAAGGTTTAATAGTTATTTAAGTAGGTTTAATACACCTTTGTGTTTTCAGACTGCGGGGAAAATGTCAGTTTGTACCATGCTGGACTAGGCAAAAAGGAGGACTTGCATGAAGTAAAAGAAATTTACCTGAAGAAGAATTTGGGCTCTGGAATGTGTATCATGAGCAGACCCCTGCATTTAAGGATGGGTTAACCAGTGGTGAAGGATGTCCTTGAAAAAAATTGATGCTGCCATATTGCAGGAACATTAATTACACCAGCCTGAGACAAGACTCCAGCTTGTTTTTAGTCAAAATTTCAACATCAGAATGGAGTTCACACACAGATACAAATCCAAGAAAGCAGGAAACATTCAGATGATATAGAAATAATCATCAATACTAAAAGTTTCCCTTCCAGTAGTTCCCAAAGGGTCCATTACCCTTCAGGAGCATTCAGCAATGAATGACATCAGTAGCAGAACAAATATGCCTCTCTGTGTACTGAGAGCTGGATTCAAAACTCTCTTTTCATCAGCCCTAATCTAGGAAGGGGACTCAAGTACTTGTCTCCTTGCCCTTCTGAACTTTGGTTTCCTTCACTTAGGCACTAAAAGCTGGTTTGGCATCTTTGTCGCAGTTGTGTCAAGAGTGAGAGGATCAATATGGTTTTGAAGTGTCTCTTCAAACTTACCCTCACAACTATCAGCAACTTCTTACAAACCATTTGTCACTTCTTTGAACTCATCCACCAGCTTTGGCCTCCACAATACCCCACAGCAGCCAGTTCCCCAGTTTAACAAGAGGAAAAATCTCTTAGTGTGTTTTTAACTCCCCAGATCAGTAATTCCACAGTTTCCTAGCCTCTATGTGAACACAAGCAGTGAGTCTTCTCAGGCCTTCTCCACTCCATTTGTAACTTGTCTACTATATTCACTCCAATTTGTCAGGTTCCAGAATGTGAAGTGTAATGATTTTCAGTGACACAGAAGCTGTTCTGTTCTGTCACTTGTCCTCATTACCATGCCACACACCTCCTCTCCCTTAGCACCTGTTCTTTGAGAACATGCAGCCTGGGCTGTGTAAACAGCTCTGCCCTAAGAGCCTGAATTTACAGACAAGTGTGTTTTCTGCCTCCAGTTCTCATAACCCTCCATTCTTTATGCCCAGGAACCCTGAAAAGCTACCTGATGTCCTGCGTGAGGCTGTTTTAGGTTACTTCAGACAGCAGCTGTTTCATTAAACCTCTGCAGACCTCCTGTTTTCTGAAGGGTCCCCTGGAAACCACAAATCAACAAGACAGTGGCCTTTTGAGGCAAGGAAAGGGAAAAGGTTCCAGAGTCACACAACCTTAAGACTGGACCTTCAGATGATGGGCTTTATTCTGCCCAGGACGACCTGCATCTTTTTTTTTTTCCCCAAATGATGTGGTGCATCAACCAAGCACTTCACTGTGCTCTTTGGTGACTTTAAACCAACAGCTGCCTCATGCACTTAAAAGGCTGATAAGAAAGACACTGACCTAAGAAAGGTTAATGTTTATTCCTGAAGTGCCTTAGAAATTAAACATTGTATAAAATGTGACATTTTTAAAAAAATAAACCAAGTAATGGTGTATCATTTAGCACAAATAATGTTACTCATGTAGCAGAGCAACAATGGAAGCACAAAGAAAGGAAAAGGCTCTGGAAAATCAGGAGAGCAACCACCAACTCCTACTTGCACATACTTTAGCTGGCATCCCAGAAACCCCACAAGTAACATCCATGGGGTATCTCCATATGGAGATAAATTGCATATTAATATAGTCAGGAACCCTGACAAACACACTGGAGGAGTGATGACTTGCATTCCACAACCACCTATGCACTAATCAAAAATAAACTGGCGACAGCACTTTATAAACCAGACCATTCTTACAGCACCCAGGATATAATCCCTTGCAGCACTGCTACCTTCCTGCTCTTCCTTTAATCTGTTTTGGCTGTGGATTGAGAAGGGTGTTGTTTAAACTCCACTGGCTCCAACACACATTCCTGCCTGTAGGTAATTCTCTCTTCTGGACCTGCTCACATACTTCAGTAAATAAAATACTCCAGCTTGCAGCTCTTTCCTATATTTTACAACAGGAAATTGAAGCAAATATTATAACTCTCATTTCGAATCAGATGAAAAATTTCCACTGATAGTATTTTCACAAACATTTTATGTAACAAATCCACAGCTATCTTTAAATAAATCGTTTGCTTTTGTTAATTTCTATATACATTATAAATACACACACAATCAAAACCCTGACATAGTAGAGTCTTGTGTCTGCCTGCAAGATGTCAGAAAGATGGTTTTGGGAACCAAAATCTTCTCTGATCCATGATGAGCACCTCAGGCAAGTTTGGAAACATCTTCATACTGGATATCTTCAACTCTGCGTCCTTTTAAAGGTCCCTGGAGAATGACAGAGTAGAAGGAATAAGGTTACAGTATAAAATTGTTTGTTTCTTGAATTCCCAACAGGGAGTTTATAGTAAGACAGCGAAAGGGGATCTGTTCGTGACACAATGTTCCCTGTTTCATTATTTTCAACCTGACCAGAGAATGTGAGGGGGCCTCAACACTGTCCCAGAAATCTTGTCACTTTCAGGACATTTTTTGTGTCAGCTGAAGTCCTTGAAATTTTTTGGCAAACATAAGTAGGTATTTTGAATTAATTCACTGTGAGTTTCTAAGCAGTAATAGATTTAATTTTGAATACAAACTTCTTATATATAAGCTTGGTCACCCTGCAACCATTGAGAAAATCCTCACAGACTTCACTGGTTCCCAGGAGTAGTTTCACCCATATTTAATTTACAGACTCAGAGATCATGCAGCAAGGAGAAACATCAGCACCTAGAAGCATCAGAGCTAGAGAAAAACTACTCTTGCTTTCCAAGACCAACATTACCATGATCCCTATCTCCAAAGTTCCTCCTATCATCAAGGCATCTGCACAGTCCCTTCCCAACCAAATTCTCCAGAATCCAATCTGGGCTGAGGTGCTCCAGCCCTTCTTTGCATGGGATCTAACAGGGTCTCCCTCTTGCAAGCTGTGTATAAGAAGTTTGACTTTGGGACAGTATCCTCTCTGCTTTATCAATGAGGTTAAAGATTGGTTTTGCAGAGGAGAACAAAGAAGTAGCCACACAGACACGATCACATGGCCTGATTTCAGCTCAGAGAAAAGGGATATATAAAAAACCCTGAAACAAAAAAACCCCAAACATAACTGCTAACTGTAAACAAGACAACTCAGCACAACTTCAGTCTGGAAAAGGCAAGAGAAAATTCACCTCCTCCTCGCATATTTCACATTTTTTACCTTCCCACAAAATAGTACAACAACCATGCTCAAAATAAACAAAGAGTATTTTCCAAGTCTCTTTCAAGCTCAAAACTTGCTAAATTCACCATCCTGGCATGTTTTTAAAGGCAAACAGTGGAGAATTAGTCTGTGATTGGGGTTATGTGGCTGTTTTCCTATTGGCTGGGAATAGGTGGGGAGTGACCATAGTACTCTGCACACCATAAATCCCACCTGTAATACAGGATTAAGGATAACATGGCTCTCCACATACAGATGGAAAGATCTATGCAAATGAGAGCTTGCAGTGTTTGATACTCACAGAGTCGATGGTTATTGTCACTGAGAACCTCTTTTCATTGATGGATTCCAAGATGCCTTCATTTCCTCTGTATCCACCATTTAATACCATCACTTTCTTGCCTGAAACAAAAATAGGAAAAGAATTACACAACAAGGCTCCAAACTTCCTTTGTGGAGTTGTGTCTAACTCCACTGAGAGCCGAGAGAAGTTTCTCCCATCAGCTCCAGGAAGCACCACCAGCTTTGAATCACTGCCTGACCAGGAGAGGTTATGGTACTTTCAAGTGGATGAACTACAGGGAAGCTGAAAACAGAAGAAAACAGCTGTACCTGGTGCTGGTATTACAGTTTCTAGATGTGTCTGATCAAGCTTCAGTTTGTCTCCAGAGTCAATCACCTTCACGACTGCTGTGTATTTGTCAATCACTTCCTGTTATGAACGGCACAAGCCAATCAGAGAAATAGAACACTTTTCTCTAAATTTACATTTCAAAGATAACAAACTTGGCATCACGAGTCTGCAATTCTACACTGTCAAAAGCAGCAAGGACTTCTGAGCTGTGCTAAAGGCCTCCAGCTTCCACAAACTGCTGACTGAACCCACTCTGAAGTCAAGGCCAAATTAAAAGAGCATCAAAGACTGGCATAATTGGTCACTAATTTTGTAAGCGCTGTCTCAAGTTTTTATCAACCTTTGGGTCAGCCATCTTAGCTATTCTCTTAAAGATGGAGAGTAAAATAGAGGCTTCTTTACCCCATGGGAGGCTAAGCTGGCTGGAAACCACAGTGGGATCCTACCTCTTAATGAGGTAAAATGTTACTGATCATCCCCATGTCTGGCATAAACCACATTGCACTTCTCCTATCCAGAGCTCAGTGGAAGCCAAGCCATCGGGACACACAAATCCTCCCAGATGTCCATCCAAAAAGCTGTGATTTTGAGCTCTGTGCACTTCTGTCAACGATTCAAAGCACACCTGGGTGTTGTCTTTGGGGCTTTTGCCAGAGACTGTTGAGCCTTGGACTACTTAATACACATCCTTTCACTGGCAGTGGCTAAAAGAAAGGCAAGACTTCCAGCCTGGAAATTTTGTATGCAAATAAGATCCTGCAGCTTAAATATCAGGCTGAACAACGTGCACAATGAAGCAGAATTTCAGAAGTCACCTTATGGGAGAAGAGCCAAACCAATGCCACATCCTACCTTAACAACTGCCTTCTTCTTGTGATACTTCTCTCCAAGCTTTTTCGTTACAATTTTTACAATGATTTCCTGGGAGATTTGAAAGGAGAGAAAAAATAAAGTAAAATGCCAAAATATACAAACAACTCCACAATCTAATTCCCTGCAAATTCAGGCTGCTCTGATTCCAACCACAGACTGCACAGCACAGTGTAGGAAGCAATGTTAGTAAAGATGTGGCTTTCAGGAATCTGTCTTTATTCTCAAATTATTGTCTCAAAGTAGTATCTCTCAAGACACTTTTTGGTTTGTTTTACAATTACAGTTACACTTGAATTCATTGATTGACAACACACAATGGGTCAAGAGCAGGAAAGGGAAAGCAAGAGTGATTTTAGTTTGGAGACTGCTTTTGGATCTTTACACAAATCAGTGGTGGCTTTAGAGATGCAGAATTGACTGTATTTGCTACAATAATAATTTTTAAGACACTTACAGGCTGTAACCAGTAGTCTCTTCTAGCTGTTCTTTTCTTCTCCTCTTCAAGCTACAGAACAACAAATAATCACCATCATTTACTTTCTCCTTCCACTGCAGCTTTCCCATGTCTTTCAAAAGCTGAACCAATTCTCCATCCCCACATCAAGTGGAGAATAAAAAAACCCAAAATCCTAAATAAGGGTAAGTTTGTGTATGCTTGCTTCATAAAAAACAATCTGATGACATCAGGAATCCATGATAAAATGATGGTGATTTATGTGTGGGTTTTTTTTGTTAAATGTTTCTAGTTTTCTTCTCTTGCAAAACCTGTATTCTTTTGCTTCCAATACCTCAGTCATCTGGGGAATAGGCACAGCTGAGCAGTAGAAACCACTTTTATGGGAAAATGAAATCATTTTGCCTGCTAAGATGTGAAAGTCTGAATCCCACATGCACCGAAGGGGTGAGGTCACTTCAAAGGGACACACTGGTAGAGTGGATATTGCCATAGGTATGAGGACACAGACACACATCCTGCACGATTATTACCTCCATAATCTCATCCAGTGCAGATTTCTTCTTCTTCTCTTTGGGCTGACTAGAGCCATGAGCTGATTCTTTCCTTTTAACTGCCCCCTCCACCATCTTCAGTGCATTCTGTCCAAGGACACTGCTGGAAGAGTAAGATGGTGTTTTCGCAACAGATCTTGCAATCTTTCCTCTACCAGGATGCATTTGAAGAACTGGCTGTGCAAAAAAGCCTGATCTGCTTAATTTCAGTAGTGCCAGTCACCTTCCAGACCCTGCACATCTCCTCCTCTAGAACTGATCTCCTTGGGGTGCAAATTCCACGTCCACTGAGGGCTACTGCTGGCAGTCCAACAGAATGGGCACAACTTAATGATCAGTTCACCACTGAAAAAGCAAAGAGTTGATTGAGGACTTGAGTTCAACGGAGAAGACAAAAGCCAGTTTGCAAATAAGATTTTCAAATTTGAAAGGAAAAACATGTGGCTTTAGAGAAGCCACCTGGACAGAGAAACTCCTTCAGAGATACTGAACCTATCTGGCAATGGATGAAGCACATGGGAATCTGCAGAAAAGGGCTCCACATCCAAGAAAAGAACATCACCTTCACCATCGTATTTAAAATAGGCAAATAGCCTACGAGTAAGGAAAGAAATGAACCACCAGCATAAAAGGTACATCTCAGGGATCAGGGAAAATCCAGGTAAAGTGAGAACTGCCTGCAGGCACCTTGAGTTCAGCCATTTTTATAAAAGACATTTGCGTGTAGTTAAAAAAAAATTAGGTGTTATCCAGAAAGAAGAAGGTGGCTGCTGCAAGGTGAACAGCAATGCAATATTAATATGGCTTTAGGACATGTTATATGTTCTGCCTGGGGTGAGGATGTTAGACATGTTACCAAATGAAGATTTCAAGGGGAATGAAGATACAGAAATTGCAGTAGAAGCAACACTGAGAGAAAAATTGTATTTCAGAGGAAGTCTGGTAATCATAGCAGAGTTTGAGAAGAAACAGTACATTAAATTACAAATCAAATAACAAATTCTTAAAATAGCATCTCATAAAGGGTAATGCACAATTAAAACATAACAACTGCAGTGCCTATATTTAGGAAGACAAACACATCTAGCTGTAAGGTTACTAAGGGATTCCTGGGTGCAAATACTAAAAACAAATCTTATTTAACATATTTATTAAGGAGTCGGGGACAAAGAGTCAGAGACCACCAACACTGTTTGGGTGTGTCAACAATATGGAGGACTCAAGAAAGAATTTGACACCAAATGGAATTTGTTTATCTTGAAAACTGTGTTCTAAAAAACACAGCATTCAACACCACATTTTGTAAGCTCATGTACTTTGGAAAAGTTTACTCTAATTACCTTCTCTCTATTGGGAGCTGTTAGGAACAACAAAAGCAGAAAGGGGTCTGGCTACAATCCCAGGTGACAGCTGCTGGTGTGCAGCAGCCAGGGAAGAGTCAAATGCAGTCCTAGGAAGCATCCAGACAGCCAAGTATCAGTGCCTAGTATAAGCCATGGTGATGGTCCATTTGCTGCATGCACAAATTCGATCAATTCCCTGTTCAAGATCAGCTGAAATTGGAACAAGGACAAGGAAGGGATATTCAGGGCATGAGGGGAGTGGGGAGATGAGGGCAGCACTGTGAAGGCCTGGTTGTACAGCACAGTGAAGGCTGAGAGGCCAAAACTTTGGTCTACAAATACACTGAGAAAGCAAACAGAGAGAAGAAAAAACTCATTTTAAAGGCACATACCAACATGACAGCACCTTGTATAAACTGACCATGACTACATTTACCTGGGAACTCACAAAGTCCAAACTATCAAAGCAAACAGCTTTTCAAAGATTCTCCCCTGGGACTGCAGGGCTGGGGGAACCCTAACTGTGTACAGTGGAGGCTGCCCAGTGTGCAGTGTTGCAAACAGGAGTTGGTGACTTTGATAGTGGCTTCTGCTCATTCCTTAATCAGAATTACTTCTAATCTTACTTGTCCAGTGGGTGAGTTAAGCAGGGATTTGAGTATGTAAGTTCATGAGGTAACAAAGAAAGCCCAGGGCTCTTGGTCTGCTCAAGGGCAGTTGTCATCAGGAGCTGTGCCCACAGTGCCAGTGGGGACTCCCAGCTTCTTGTCAGCTACAGGGACAAGGGAAGAAATGTCTCCCCTCTCATTCCCCTCCTCAGCAAAGCTCCAACCCCACCTCTGTACCCAACTACCTGTATCCTCATGCTCTCCAAACTCCATCACCCACTGCCTATGACCTCCTGGTCCCATTTCTGCACCACACTCTGGAAATACAAGTGCCAGGTTTCTGTAGCTTGTGCTGTGAGCACAGAAGGTGGGAATCAGGGAAGCTCTCTGGCACACTGCACTGGGGAACTGCAGATCAGGCTGAGCTACACTGATCCTCAGGAACTGCCAGCACTCAGAGAACACATCTGTACACTGACAGAGGGAAGCAGCTTCCGAACATGACTCTGAAGTGATACCCAGATCACCAGTGACAGATAAACCACTGTCCAGTCACTTTGCCATGAAGTGCTTATCTTAATTTTGCTTCTATACTACCATTACAAAGTTTACAGACAAGTATCTCTCATATGCTATGAATAAATTACACTACTTGATACAAGATTTCACGTTCAGCCAAATTTTAGCTCACTGAAACTATTCAATGAAACTGCATTAAGTTTCAGATTCACCTTAAGCAACACTCAATGCTTAGGGATAATTTACAGGTTCTTCTCAAAGCCTGAAATCTGTATCTATTATTGCAAAGAACTGCTTTTCTGTCTCATTTTCTGCCTGGCATATATCCCATCAGATACCTTATCTAAGAGCTAAGTGTGATGAGAGGAAAGCTTTCCTTTTACCTGCAATACATTTAATTACAATATTGCCTCACAAGAAAATATGTATGATCATCCAACAGTTCCACAGACTGCTCTAGTCAGTGTTATTTGCATTGTTGATCATTTTTGTCCTGCACTGCTTGTGGTCATATGATGACAATTAAATTCAAGAGGTTTAGAAAGGATTATTTCAGGTAGATTCAGCTGCATAAATGATGACCAGAAGAAGTACTGTCTCCAGTTAGACAAGGTAATCAAACCTTTTAGGAATCAACAAGTCACAAATATCCATTTGTAGAAGGCAGCTGGGACTAGATAACATCACTTCAAGTGCTTTGGCTGGATCCCTTTTCCACCCTCTCTTGGAGGAACCTGTACCTGCCTATTACTTTCTGGGCATCTGCCATGAACCACAGTGAACTCAAAAAAGCTCCTCACAGCACACATTTAAGGTACACCCATTCATCCATTTTAAATACAAAAGGAACCATGAAGTCATTTACTATCCCCTTCTGAATAACAAGGCTGGATGAGAGATTAGAATCCAAATATTTCAGGACAAAACATCCTCCTGCCCATACAAATATCATTGTCATAGAAGTGCTTTGCAACAGCAAGGGTTGGCCTTAAATTCTTGTCTCACCTTGTTTTAGAAGATGCTGCGATTGAAGTACTTGCTCCTTTGTTTAAATTAAATGTAACTAAAAAATAAAAAGACATTACTCTATTTCTATATTTAAAAATAACTGCATTGAAGGATGTTACAATTTTTAAAAACTGCAAATAGAAAATATCATAAATTTTAAAATCTTCACTAATCTGTATTTTGGTTCAGCTCTTAAAATAAACTTCATAAGAAAGAAAACTCTGCATTTCATATTCCAATTCTCTTTATAACTCAAAGCAGTTTACAAGGCACTGAGAAAGCCTCAAGTGCTCATCAAGTTTGGCTCACAAAATCAGCTTCAGTAGGTTGTAGAAAATCACACCTATCAAAATCTGGTTACCTTTTTCTTCTTCATTTTCTCTGTTCAGTTCAGTGTAGACAGGCACTTCCTGCCAAAAAAAACACAAAACACATTTCAAAATTCCAACAGAAAACTGAGCCCAGATTTAATTTCTGGTGATCATAGATTAGCTCACTTTTAAAGATTACTGCAAGATTATCACAAGTAACTGTAATATTCAACCTGGCTTGATTCGGAAGAGATTATAAATTGAAAACATTATTTAATTACAGGCTCCTGTGCAAAATTCTCTCATTAACACTCCAAACAAAGATGCTGCCTAAACTTGCTCAATTCCAGCATGAAAGGAAAGTGGCCTTGCTGTAGCAGTTTTCCCTATCTGAACCTGCATGATCTGACTGGTTTCTGGACAGAATGATAACTCAAAGAAGGAAATTCTGGTATCTTTCCAAATTTTTGGCACTAAAGGCTCAGACCATTTAAATTTCAATTAGTTTTAAATTAAGAAACAGATAATTGTTTACAATTAAATGTGATTTAAATGTACCTATCAATACCTAGGATCAAATTTGAGGTTCCAGCCCCAGGCAGAAGCGTGTATGGAGGTCATGGAATGATGCCAAATAAACAGATCCCAAATAACCACACCAGCACTATCAAAACAGAACTTTCCACTATGTGGATTTGATTATGCCAGATCCCCCTGGTTGTTTATCTCAACCTCCCCAGTGTACAAGGTACTTGTTATCTGCAGCCCTAGAAGTTGTGAAATACCATAAATGAAGACACGTCATGCTGGTTACTGGATTGTTTACTCTCCCTTCCTAAATTCAAGGGTGATTTTTAAACCACTAACCATGTGAAAAACAGTAATTATTACTCCTTCAGCAAGCTAGGTACAAAGTAATTCCAAGTTAGGAAGCTAAAGGAAATACCAGAGGAGGGATCCCAGCAGCATCGAATTCCCCATTAACTTAACCACAGGGAATTTTGAGTTGAAGGCTCTCACACACAGTGCAATTTTCCTCACCAATTCTTTCCCCTCCAAACCTCTTCTAACTTGTTGTTCAATGAACTTAGCAGTTTTCTCTTCATCATCAAGGTCCTGTTTCTTCTTCCTCTCTTGCTCTTGTTGCCTGCGAATAGTCTCTGGGTCCCTGTCGATGTACTGAATGTACCAGCCTTTTGGAGTCTCATCAACTTTGCAAAGACCTAGAAAGTCAACACAGGATAAACTAAGATTAATATTAACAATATCAAGATCATTTTCAGCCCATGTTCACCATAACACTGCAGGAACTTTACCAGAGATGCTTTACCCTTACTGGACTCCTAAAATTGACTTTGAGTTATCTGTACTGTGTATTTCTGCCCTCCAGCCACCCAGATGTATTTGGAAATAGGCCAGAGTACATCACAAAGTGGATGAAGTGTTTTACAATACTTTCCTTATTGAAGAAAATGTTTCCTGCCCACTGTTTTTAACAGGGAAGAAACCAGAAATCTAACATGTGTAAACAATACACACTAACGGCATCATACTAAAGGAAATGTTTCAGTGTTGCATTATTGTTACTGACTCTGGCTAGAGTGACTTTCCAAACACTCTATGACCGTGGATGTATCCTGTAGGACAGGGGCAACCAGAGCCAAAGTAAACTTTCTGTCACACCACAGTGCCATTTAATCTCTCTTCCTCACACTGAACACAGAATTGCAGATCTCAAACTTTAACCCTTCCATTAGGCCAGGAATGGAAACAACTCCTTGCTTCTCGTCACCTCAAATATGTAATGGCTCTGCAGACATAAGGAGCGTTCTAAAAATTCTTATTTTTAAATGGCAAATGTTGGAAGTTGATTTAGAACCTAGCAATACCTCCAGCAAATACAGACACAAGGAAAGATTTGTGACTGATGTACTTATCTGACATTTTTCATAAGCAAACTCCTAATGGTTAGCACAGAAATACATTTGGAAATCTGTTAATGTATATACAGAGGTGGAGGGAAAGAAAGAAAAAGCAAACAATGAATATAAATATTTGCTGATGAAATATCAGCAATTCAATTACTCTAAAATTTTAGGACTTCCCAACCCTGAGCAACCACTCACCTTCTCTTCCCAGCCACTTAGTAAAATCAGTCAGTGTCTCCCACTGTGTGGCATTCATGTGGATGTGTTCTCGATGGCTGATGTATTCATTGTACACAATGTTATTGTGGACTCTCTTTGTTCCTGAAATACCGAATTATTGTTAATAAATATAAGTGTGAAACCCAGGACAGACCAACCAAAATATCTTGCAGTGAACAAACAAAAGACATTAAAACCAAAAAAATAGCAAAATATTTACCAAATCGCCTCCTGAGCAATTCTAGGAAGTCATTTCGGAACTCCCTTGGGGGACAAAAAAAAAGGGATTTTAGCAAAACTTTAACAATTACGAAGCAATTTTCTGCTGTCATTAACAATTGAACATCTGCAGTACAAATCTGATTATTCTTTTGAGCTGAGCATGATGAAATTCAGATGTGTTTTCCTTTGTCAGTAAAGCGGCATTAAATGCAGGATGTATGCACAGAGAAACACAATGTGGTACATGCACACAGGTGAAATCTCCGAGAGGATAACAGCCTCCCAAAGGGATAAAATGGAGCAAAGAAACCTCAACACTTCCCAGTAATTGCTGGTATTTTGTTACCAGGTGTCTTCCCAGGTTGACTGACACGGGACACAGGGCAGGACAAAGGGCAGATGGGGCAGATGGATCACTCATCTCCCTGCTAATTCCAGGGCTGGAGCATAAAGCCTCACTTCAGACTCGTGCTGAAGACAGCTCCAGTCATCCCAGCTGTCATGTAGGTCAGCTGACAAAGGACTGAGAGAAGCTGTGGGATGTGAGTCACCCCCCGACTTGTTCTCTCTGTTATGGTTCCTTTAGCTTGCGTGTGTGTGGCAGGCACTCAGCTGGGGCAGAAAGGTGATGTATTTGTAACACAGAGCAACTTTAAACAGGATTCAGACATGAGAGAAAACTGTCAAATTTGATTTAAACACCATGGCTCCTTGATATCTCCTACCTAAGTTCAAAAGTGGCATGCCCTACATTTTCAAATGGCCATTAAAAAAAGATTTGACACTAAAATGCATCATAGTAAAGCCTCTTCAATGTGGCATGATTGGGTCTCAGAGGTGTGGCTGTGCAGACCTGACACAGGAACAAAGACCTGGGTAAGAATATAGAGAAAACTTACTCAGAGAAGTAATCCATGAACTGCTGAGGATTTTCAGAAGCCAGCAGCAATTGCCTCTGGTGGGACTCAGACATGCAATGACATTTGAAGCCATTCTACAAAGCAAAAATAAATACTTTTTGTGTCTTTGTCTCAATTTGCAACACAGCTGAAGAAAGTACTAAAAATGTTTTATGAGTGAATTTTTTTGGAGGCTCCACAGAAAACACCTTAACTCAGCCTCATCTTAATGTGAGGTGGTTGTTCCTCCTGACGAGGCAAGACAAAATCAAAACTCCTCCCAAGGTCTAGAACCTCCAGACAAGTGTGAGAGGGGTTATGAGGTGGAACATTCCAGCAGCCCTCTTCATTCCCTGTGGAATGGGACAGATGTGGCACCACTCAGATCTACCTAGGACTCCTCCAGGCACTTGTGCAAGAACACTGGGAAGGTCTGCTGGCTCCCTACCTGCCCAACACCAACATGAAACATGTGCAAGGAGGGAATGGTGTTCTGGGAGCACCCAAGCTATGGACTGTGAGAATTTGGCCACCTCTGGCACAGGGATAAAGTTATCTGAACTTCCAAAAAAACCCCAGACACAGGACATTTGGGTGCATCCTATTATTCCCCCCTTGCCCCAATATAATGGTCTTTCATCACAATATGATTAAATATCCAGTAAATTTTATTCCACAGGAGCCTCCCTGAGCTTACAAAAAGACCTGGTTGTAAAATAGTGAAGCTTTTTTTGCTTGTAGTCGCTGGGAAGAGAACAGGATTTGAGTTTTTAGGGTAAAAGGGAGAGAGGCACAGAAACAACTGAAGAATGATAGCATTAAACATTCACAGGATGTTCTACCTTCCCCAAGGCCCGTTAAAGAGGCTACTCATGGAGAATGGAAAACTAAAATACAATCCTCAAAGGTGGGTCAGGGCCAACACACTTTCTCCAGAGCGGATGAGGATTTCTCCCATTGGGGATCCCATAGGATTGCCCCGTGCCCAGCAACTGGGAACCCTCCAGGTCCCACCAATTTGCTCCCAAGGGACTGTGGTCCATACAGGAGGGACTGGAGACCTGTAGAGGAGATGAAGAGCCCTCACCAGTGCTCCCACAAAGAGCATGGTGGCTCCCCTAAGGAGAATCAGGACTTCCCATGCTGCCAGCAAGGGAGGCCAGGATGCACCCTAGAAGGATCATACCCCACAGATGGGATCAGAGCACCCACAAGGCAACTGGGGGCACTTCCAAAGGGAACCTGAGCCAGCCCTGTAAGCCCCCAAAAGGAGACTGGGGAACTGACACAAAGGTTAACGAGACCCCACATTCCCTGAGGGAATTGTAGCCCCCACAAGAGGATCAGGAAGCCCTACAAGGGCGATCACAGCCCCCAGTGTCCCCCTCTATAGCACTGGGCACGCTTACAAGGGAGATTGATAGGACAGGGGGAAATGGCTTTAAGTTGAAGGCTAGTTAAATTTGGTGTTAGGAACAAATCCCTCCCTGTGAGGGTGGGCAGGCCGGCCCTGGCACAGGTTGGGCAGAGAGTCTGAGGCTGCCCCATCCCTGGAAGTGTCCAAGGTCAGGCTGCAGCAACCTGGGATAGTGAGAGGTGTCCCTGCCCATGGCAGGGGGTTGGAATGAGCTGAACTTTAAGGTCCCTCCCAACCCAAACCATTCCGTAATTCCACGAGGCCGGAGCCGCCACACGGGCTCGAGGATTCAGTCGGTATCCCCCCTGGGTATCCCCGGTAGAACCACCCCCCTCAGGAGGAATTCCGTGTCCTTATAATGCGGCCGGAGCCGCCCGTGGCCCTCAGCACGGCCCGCCCAGCGCGCCCGCACCCACCTCATCCCGGCACTGCTTCTGGCACATCTGGCAGTACCAGCGCAGCTTCTGCAGCCCCTTGGACTTGATGCGGTTGGCGATGGCCTTGGGGCTGAGGAAATCCGACTTCCCCATGACGCCGGGCCCCGATCCCGATCCCTTTCCCGGTCCCGATGCCGATCCCGCCCCCTCCGGAAATGGCGGCGGGCCCGCCCCGGAAGCGGATCCCCGAGGCGCGGCGCATGCGCGGTGCGGGCGCGCTGACCTTCAGCGGGGCTGTGGTGGAGGCGCCGCCGCCGCCATGTTCGCCCGGGGCGCCGCGGTCGCGCTGCTGCAGCCGCAATGGTACCGCGGGACACGGGGGGAAAATAGGGGGTGGATGAGGGGATGCGTCCCGCTGTTCGCCCGGGTGCCTCTCAGGGGACAGGGGGTGGCGGTCCCCTCGGCCCTGGGGCACCCCCGGGTCGCGCCCTCCCACTCTGGGCAGTGAGGGGCTGAGGGATGGCGGTGGTGGCGGAGCGGGAACCGTGAGGGGAGGGCAGGGACGGAGAGGGACGTGTAGGGACGGAGAATGAGCTGCAGAGATGGGAGATGAGATGTAGGAACGGAGGATGTGTTTTAGGGCCGGAGGATGTGTTTTAGGGCCGGAGGATGTGTTTTAGGGCCGGAGGATGTGTTTTAGGGCCGGAGGATGTGTTTTAG
>JAWWMP010000041.1:3098203-3132987 GCA_035047865.1 Dendrocincla tyrannina
GGCCGGAGGGTGGGTTGCAAGAGTGGAGAATGATTTGTAGGAATGGAAGGTGGTTTGTAGGGATGAAGGATGAGTTTGTAAGAGTGGAGGGTGGTTTGTAGGGATGGAGGATGAGTTTGTAAGAGTGGAGGATGATTTGTAGGGATGGAGGATGAGTTTGTAAGAGTGGAGGATGGTTTGTAGGGATGGAGGGCCCGTCTCCGATGAATGAGGGCCGGGGGTGGGTGAGTGGGACAGGCAAGAGTTAAAGGACATGTTTGTACATGGTAGGAGGCCTTGCTCTGGTCAGGAAATGTCACAGCCTCTTCTGCTTCGTAGTAATCGTTTAAAAAAACCAGTTGCGTTCTTTGAAAGTTTTTTTCTTTAATTTGCCCTTGCGATGCCCTCGTTTGCCCGCCATCATTACCCGGAGCGGTGGATAATGCATTAAATCTCCCCCTGTGCTCTATCTGGCTCTGGCCCCTCGGTTCAGGAAGGACATTGAGGAGCTGGAGAGAGTCCAGACAGGCGAAAATGGAGCTGGGGAAGGGCCTGGAGCACAAGTTTGATGAGGAGAGGCTGAGGGAGTTGGGGTTTTTTTACTCTGGACAAGGAGAGGCTCAGTGGTGACCTTAAGACTCTTTACAGCTCCCTGGCAGGAGGGTGCAGCGAGGTGTGAGTCGGGCTCTGCTCCCAGGGAACAAGTGACAGGATGAGAGGACACGGCCTCAAGCTGCACCAGGGGAGGTTTAGGTTGGATATTAGGAGGATTCTTGCAGAGAAAAGGTGATTAGATGCTGGAGTGGGCTGCCCAGGAAGGTGGTGGAGTCACTGTCGCTGGAGGTGTGTGATGAAAGACTGGACTGAGTTCCACGATCTGGTTGACAAGGTGGTGTTTAGTTACAGGTTGGACTCGATGATCTCAGAGGTCTTTTCTAACCTAATCAATTCTCTGAAATGATATAGATGAGGGAAGAATGGAGGTGTGCATACAAACCACAGGACAGAGTGGCTTGTCCCAGCCACAGTGCTTTTTAAGAAACAGCAAATCTTGAGTTTTTAGGTCTCTCTCAAGGGGCCTGTCCTTGAGAGGTGTTGGTTTGCAGGAGAACTAGTGAATTATCCTAATTTCTCCTGCATTCCTTTTTAGGGGCCAAGTCAGGAACATGGCAACGCTAAAAGACAGTAAGTATAGGTTTTGTTTGCTTTTGAGAGAGGGAAAGTGTTGCAGGAAAATCATATGTTAAAATATAATTTTGATTAGTCTCTCTTGGGTAAATTGCTTGTGATACACCTTAACGTTGGTATGTGACCTCCAGCTCCTCTTGTGTTGAACAAGTATCCTTCAGAAAAGGCATTGCTTAAAGTGGTTTTGGCACTAATTTAGATGTCATTTCACAGTTTTACTCAAGCATATTTTAAAAATAACTTTATCATATGTGCTAGACCAGATTTTTTTTCTCATCTCTGAGAATTAATTTAGTTTCTTTTATGTTTATTTCCTCATGTTTTTAGGCAGCATTTGGGGGGAAAAAAGGTTGATGGAGTGGTTTAGTTTGATGATTCTTAAGCCCTTCCTCACAGGTTCTTATACAGGGGTATGGTCTTGGAATTGTGCTTATCTGTAAGATAACCTGTTTTGGTTTTTATTTGCATCAGTGTTTTTATGAATCTAATTTGGCCACAGTTTAAACAGGAAAGGAAATTTATTTTGCGTCTTTATATTATGGAGTCTGCTTTCTGTTTCTTCCCCTTGTTATCTGGGAAAGATGACAATATAGCTCAAATTATGTATTTGTGAAACAGGTAGATGTGGAAGCAAAGACAGTAGTAAATAAATTATATGTTGGGCTAAATATTAAATAAATACTGTATCTGGAGGAAAAAATATCTCTCTTGTAAAGATGAGGGAATGTTAGCCACATTCCTCATCTTACTGCTTTGTTACTGCAAATACTGAGAGCTTTTGTGAGGTTTGTGTGTGAACTGTTTGTTTATTTATTTTTTCTTCTTGGGGAACATGGTGAAATATTTTTGGATGGCTGTTGCTGGCATTTTATCATTTGTTCTTGAGTTATTATGCCCAGAACAGCCTGTGACCTTCAACTCTGAACTTTGTAGTCACCAGGCGTTTGAAGTCCATCAAGAACATTCAGAAAATCACCAAGTCCATGAAGATGGTTTCTGCAGCCAAATATGCACGAGCTGAGAGGGAGCTGAAGCCTGCGAGGATCTATGGAACAGGAGCTCTGGGTGAGAGAAGGCTCTTCCATCATGTGATGTGGTAACATCCCATTTTATCGTGGTGGTGTTAAAATGCTGAGACTCTTTAACCTCCTAATAGTTTATTTCCAAACCAATTTGCATCTCTAGGCCACCTTGAGTATTCCATATAAGTAGTTTATAGGAAGTGGTTTAATTTTAAGAGTTCTAGTGTGAAATTCATTATGATTTCTGATTGCTTTTTTAACTTTGTGTGGTCACATGGTTGTTTTTATTAGTCATAAAAGCACCAGAACTCAGAATTTCTGTCCTGAACCTGCCTGTTAATGGAATTGTTTCAAATCTCTGTAGCACCCACAGCTTCTGCCAAACCCTCTTGTGAACTCTTGTGCTGCATGTGCTCCTGGACTGGCACAGTGAACTTCACTGAGTGATGACATTGATTGCGTGACATCTGATCAGAGCTGTGGCTGGCTTTGAATTGTTTCTTGCTCACCTCTGGTCTGATCATTTGCAAATTTGAATGATTGTGAAGAAGTAAAATTCATCTGGCCAAGATCTAAAGCCCCTTTAGAATTGGCTTTAGTTAGAATAATTCAGGTTGTTTTTATGATTTATTTGTTTCTTGGCACTCTCAAAAAACTTTGCCATCTTTTATTTTTTTTTTAGCTCTCTATGAGAAAGCAGAAATAAAGGCACCTGAGGACAAGAAGAAACACCTCCTTATTGGTGTGTCCTCTGACCGAGGTCTGTGTGGTGCTATCCATACATCCATTGCTAAAACCTTGAAAAATGAGATTACCAACCTCTCAAACGCTGGAAAAGAAGTTATGGTGGTTGGAGTAGGTGACAAGATCAGAGGTCTGCTTCAGAGGTAAGAACTCAAACCCTAGAAGGGTTTGTTCTGGAGTTTTGTTTGCTCTCTCTGGTAGAAATTTCAAGGCTACTTAGAAAGCTGTATTGGCATTGGCAAGAAACTGCATTTATGGGAACTGTACTAAATCCAAGTCCCTTTAAAAGAAATCTGTAAATATCCTAAAAAGGGTTTTCATCGTCTGATCTGAAAGCTGCCAACTAGCATTGCTACAAGTGTGCGTATTAAAAAGCTATCAGAATTTACTGAAAAAAGTGCAAAATTTCTCTCAGACCATAATTCAATAAAATGTTTAGTTCTGAACACTCATAAGTCACTACATCATGCCAGTAAGTCAGTCTTGCTGCCTCGTTGTACTTTAGAGCATCCACTTCATTCTAACAGATTTTTTTGTTGCTGCAGGACACATGCCAACTATTTCCTGCTGACATTCAAAGAAGTGGGGCGGAGACCTCCGAGCTTTGGAGATGCTTCAGTCATTGCTTTAGAGCTGTTAAACTCTGGGTATGAGTTTGATGAAGGCTCTGTCATCTACAATCGCTTCAGGTAAGATTGTACTGAAACTGCACTGGAAAAATACTGGGTGGAAGGCTTCAAAGAGCACACTGACCCAATGAAGAGATATGAAAACTGACTGTGACTTGGTATCTTCACTTTATTTCTTTTTGTAGTGTGTGATGAACTGTTCGTTTCTTTTTTTTCTAATAGCTGTGGTTGGAGTTCCCTTTTGACTTGTATAGTGGGTGCTGTTATATTTACATATTATATGTGGTATCCAAGATCTCTTCATCAGGATTATCACAGAACTTTATGGCATTGGAAAGCCAAAAGTTGTGTATTCTGATTTGATTTTAAGCACTCAATTTAGAGTTGGTTAAACTGAAACCAGTTGCGTTGTTTTTGTGCAGGTCTGTCATCTCCTACAAGACTGATGAAAAACCAATCTTCTCCTTTGAAACTGTTGCTGGATCTGGTAAGTAGGGAGCTGGAAAGCACCAGTTATGTGCAGTGATTAATCACAGAAAAAGTGCTCTGAACACAGGAATACGGTATTAAAACATCTTGTTATGGTGCACGTATCATATGTTTAACAGATGGGTTTATCTTGGCCAAGATCAGTCCAAGGCTGACTTACTGAGATGGTGCTGCAAGATTGGGATGTTAAAAAGGTCGTATGAATTTTGCTTTGAGAGCCTGTCTCAAGAATTGTGCATATGCAAACTGTCAGTTCCAATATTTTCAGTACTGAACAGCCTTTTCACCAATCAATAAAAATATCCCAGAAGTTTCTGCAGCATTGTGTGGGAAAATTAAACAAAATATAGCAATAATGTGTTTTACCCTGATCAGAATCTGACTTCCGTAATGATAAATTGAATTAAAACCCATAAAATGATTAGCAAAATTATAAATAGGAGAGAGACTGTGAAAGTACACATAGTACGTGGAGAAAATCCCTCTGTGCTGTATTTGAAGCAGCCCAGCCTGGTGGTCCTCCCCATGACATATTGTTTTGCTGGAAGAAGTACATCTTGGATTTGCCTAAGCCTGCTGTTTCATGCTTTGCAGAAAGCCTAAGTATCTATGATGACATTGATGCTGACGTGCTGAGGAACTACCAGGAATTCACACTAGCAAACATTCTGTACTACTCCCTGAAGGAATCCACCACCAGTGAGCAGAGTGCCAGGATGACTGCCATGGACAATGCCAGCAAGAATGCTTGTAAGTCACTCCCTGGGTTTCCCAGGACTTCAGTAGTGCAGCAGGAGAGCACTGACTTCCCTTTGTGTAATTCCTTACTTCCAAAATGATAATTCTTAATCTTACTTCCATTTTGAGTCATGTTTTTTTTGAGCCATCTCAACTGGGATTCTGTTCTGAACATGTGACCTGTATTTAGTCCATGGAAAGAGGGGTTGCTGTCATGTACATGAGAAACAAGTCTAGGTGACTGGAAGTGAAACAACAGATCATTTAATGGGAATATGAAATAGTAAATGAATCTTGTAATGGCCAAATATTCTTTATGCTCCTCTCATGTGGCTGCTCTGAGGAATTCCTGAATTTTTATAAGCCTGTAACTACTTGTGAGCCAATGTAGTTAGTGCTGCACCAATTTAAGGGTGAGGAAATGGAGACAATGGTTAAATACTTTACCACCTGTCATGCAGAAACTTGAGAATATACAAGTATTCCTTGGAAGGGTACTGCTGACTGAGTGAAGGTGATGTGATGTGCCATGGGCTACCTGGAACTGTAGGTGTGGCTCTCTGCTGACTGCCTTGGCTTGAGAGAAGGTGATTACTTCTGTGCTTAAAAATAATTAAAGAAAAAATACTTCAGAAAAATCTGTGTCTTTTTGCAGAACTACAGTAACCTGAAGGAAATACCAATGTAGTTAATTGACGGTGAAATCTAATTTCAAAGCAAATGATCCATGTTTGTGTTATGTTACAATAAGCTATTTCATACTCTGGTATTTATGAGTCTGCCAGCTGTTCTGCAGATGTTTAACTGGTGCCTCTAGCCAAATTCTCAAGTTTCTAGATTGTCTACTGGTAGTGTTACCTATAGGGGAAAAATGTCAATTGCACTAAGCCTCTTGATCATTTGCAGGGGCTTACAAGACTGTTTGATATTCCGTTCATGCAGCTTCTCTTTATCTGTCTTTGAATACTTATTATGTGTTTAAATTTCAATCTTAATATTTTTCTAGCTGAGATGATTGACAAACTGACCTTGACATTCAACCGCACCCGTCAAGCCGTCATCACCAAGGAGCTTATTGAGATCATCTCTGGTGCTGCTGCTCTGTGAGTACCTGTGTGAACGTGAAATTGGAGCTGTTGCAGCCATGTGGTGCTTGTGTGCCAGGTTAACAGGGAAGGCTGTGGCACGTGGGTCCTGAAACCAAAGGGAAGGCAGCCCATGGCATGGCTCTCAAGCTTTTCAGCTTGTGCAGTTCTACTAACAGTGAGGTTTGGCAGGTTTTTTTCCTGACTAGATAAAGTTAAAAAGCTGGTAAAAGAGATTTTCAGCCTCAAAATGCACTGTCATCTGGAGAAGGGGGGCGAGGGGGTGTCCTCCTTTTTGGCTGTTAGTGGGTTTCCCCCCTCCTTCCTTCTACCTGGACACTTCCTACTTTGCCTGCTCAAACAGCCCACTAGTGTTGGGTAGGGGTGAGCAACTGGGGTGAGTGAAATGCTTTTGGATAAATCAGGTGTTCAGAATCTGGGAGTTGGGGGTGGTGGGGGGGATGGGGTTTGGAAGGAGAAGGGAATTTCTGCAGTCTGTTGCTACCAAATGTGCATTTTACTTGAAGTTCAGTGTTTGCTTATTTCCCTGGGACTGAAGTTTTGTGGAGGTGTGTGCTGTGGGTTACAAACCTGTGGGTTTAAACCACAGTTTGTAACTGCATGTAGCTGATTTGTATTACTGCAACAGTTAAAAATTGATGCTCTGTATGGAAGTACATGTATCAATATCCTGTGTATTTACAGAATGCCTGGAATACATACGATATGATATATCAGTTACCTGCTGTATTGTGCTCCTCACAATACATCTGTTGTCATAAATCCATGCGTAGTTTTGCCTGAATTTGCATGAGTTGCTTCCTAACCTGCTTGTTTTGTTTTTTTCTCATAATACCATAACCAGGGATTAATCGGAAAAAGCGGTTCAGCCAAATCCAAGAGGTAAAGTTATGACATGGAAACTGGATTGTGTTTTAAAATGAATTAACACAGAAAATCTGAAGTCAAGTGAGGAAGTCTGAATTCAGTGGCGTTGGTCAGAAACTTTTCTTCCTGAAGACATGTGAAATTGCCTATTTCTAGTTTGAATCTGTCTGGACAAAGAGGTTTAGTTTTCAGTAATTTTAAGGGAAATAGTCCATGGTAGCATACACCCACATTTGACATAATTTTCTGTGGGATTTTTTTCCTGGATTATTTTACTCATTTGCAGTTACTGTTTGAATTTTTGTGTAGTGCCCTGACCTTATGCAATGACTTAAAAATGTCTGTATGTAAGATGTACCTAAAGAGGTTTCTGTAGCAAAATGAACATATTATATTCAAAATTAAAAATGTAAGGAAAAATAGATTTATTTTTTTTAAATAGTTTGGGGGACATTAAGGAGTATTAGTGAGTTAAATTATTCAAATTGAAAGAGATAACAGTTTAAAATAAATGTGAAAGAGTTTTAATTTGCTTCAATTTTTCTTACAGGTGAAGAGGAGCTCTTCTGAGCATGTGGTTTAACCTGCCTGTGTCTGTGTTAACAAGACTGCTCTGTTAGCTCGTGAAGAAGTGGTAAAGCCCCAGAAATCTGTAAATTCTTACAATAAACCAACTCCATGAACAGATCCTCTTGGTTGTCTGTGGAGGGAATGCTCTTGGTATCTAAATATCTGTGCTGGACTCAAGTGTGCTCTGAAATCAGTTTTAAAAGGTTGTGCTCTATGTCTTGTAATGTATCTGGCATGCAAAACGTTTAAGTGGCTGTTTTTTTGGAAGAGTGGAAGAGATTTCCTGTCTCCACCATGTGTTTGAATGTGCTGGTTTGTCATTGTATGGTGGGTCGAAGGAGGAGACTGAAATAACCTCTGCATTGCAAAGCTGGAACACTGATCTCTCACTTAAATACAGTATTCCTACTGTTTTTAGATGTTACATTTTGAAAATTAACTGATCTGAGGTTGGAGCCCCTTCTCTTTGGAGTCAGGGTGAGAGAGTTGGGGCTGTTCAGCCTGGAGGAGGCTCCAGGGAGGTTTTAGAGCCCCTTCCACTGCCTAAAGGGGCTCTAAGTGAGCTCGAGAGGGATTTTGGACAAGGGCTTAGAGTGACAGAATGAGGGGAAATGTCTTCAAACTGAGAGGGGGCAGAGTTAGATATAGTACATTAGGAAAAAATTCTCGACTGTGAGGGTGGTAATCCACGTGGACAAGTTGCCCAGAGAAGCTGGTACTGTTCCCAGTATGGATCCTTAAGGGACACCACTTGTCACCGATGTCCAGTGAGACATTGACCAAACCATGAGCTTCAGGACTTTGTTCCTGGTCGAGCTCCTGCTCTTCAGGTTGCAGGAGTGAGATGTGACTGATGAAACAGACGGCCCTTTGCTGTCATCAACACTATCAACATTATTAGACCATTAGACTAATGGTCTAATAAATCAAAGAGTTGATTTGTAAACTAATCTAATACGGCACTGCTGTTATTTACAATTCTGTCCTTCATGCTCTGCTTAGTTACAGAGTTACAGCTGAGCACTCATGCTGTTCATCTACACAGCCACCACTAAGTATCAACTTTGCTGCTCCTCCGTGAACCTTCTCCACTACTCAGTTACTGTTGATTTTGTTTCTGGACCCTTTTTACCACCATATTTTCATCCTTTCCCATCTTGGTTTATTTTCATAATTCATTAACTCACCCAGAAATGCTTTTTTCCTCATTGCTGGCAGTTTGGCCAGATCTGTCCCCAAACCTGATGTTTCTACTGCCCAAGCAATTTTGGCCTTAATTGTCATTATTTACATAACTGTATACAGGTGACCTTGCAAACACCCTTCATGTCTCTCTGGAGCCTTTTCCAGGCTGAACAACCCCAGCTCTCAGCCTGTTTCCATAACGGGTGCTCCAGCCCTTGGGGCATCTTCATGCCCTTGTCTGCTCTCAGTCCAACAGATCTGCATCCTTCCAGCACTGAGGATCCCAGAGCTGGATGTGAGACTCCGGGTGGGGACAGAGGGGGAAAATCACCATCCTTTACCCACTGTCTGGTTACTTAAAGGTTTTCACCAGAATCCTTCGGGTTGGAAGGGACCTCTGGAGATAATCAATCCCACCCCCTCCACCCAGGCAGCATCACCTGGAGCAGGTGACACAGGACTGCGTGCAGGTAGGTTTGGGATGTCTCCAGAAAGGGACACTGCAGGCCCTCCCTGGGCAGCTGTTCCAGTGCTCTGCCGCCCTCAGTGCCGGGAAGTTCTTCCTCGGGTTTGGGTGGAACTTCTTGTGTTTCAGCTCATGGCCATTGCTCCTCGTGCTGGGCACTGCTGAGAAGAGTCTGGTACCACCCTCTTGGCACCTGGATCAAATATTTAGAGACATGGAGATAATTATATTCATTTAGAGATACTGAGATCAATTATAGAGATCACAGAATCCCGGGAAGGTTTGGGTCAGAAGGGACCTGAAAGCCCATCCAGTCCCACCCCTGCCATGGGCAGGGACACCTTCCACTATCCCAGGTGTCTCCAAGCCTCATCCAACCCTGCCTTGGACACTTCCAGCGATGGAGCATCCACAATATCCCCGGGCAGCTTATCCCAGTGCCCCCCCGCCCTCACAGGGAAGAATCCTTCCCTGATATCCCGTCTAAACCCACTCTCCCAGTTGGAACCCATTCCCCTTGCCCTGTCACTGCACAACCAGCATTGCCCCAGCCTTGCTGTAAGTTGCCTTCGGGGGGACACTCGGGGCTCCCGGAGTGTCCCTGTATTCCCGGGGGATTCCTGTATTCTCGGAGTGTCCCTGTATTCCCGGGGGATTCCTGTATTCCCGGAGTGTCCCTGCATTCCCCGGATATTCCTGTACCCCCGGGGTGTCCCCGTATTCCCTGGATATTCCCGCGTTCCCGGGATATTCCCAGGATCCCTGGGTGTCCCCGCATTCCCGGGATGTCCACGCATTCCCGGGATATTGCCGCATTCCCGGGACATTCCCTGCATTCCCTGGGCGTCCCCGCATTCCGGGATGTCCCTGCATTCCCGGAATATTCCCGCGTTCCCTGGGTGTCCCCGAATTCCCGGGGTGTCCCCGCATTCCTAGGATACTCCCGGATTCCCGGGATGTTCCTGTATTCCCGGGACAGTCCTGCATTCCCAGGATATTCCCGGGACATTCCCACCATCCCGCCGCATCCCGGGCTCTCAGATGACCCGCCCCCCGCCCCGCCCCGCTCGATGCGCTCGGCGCTGGATCGGCGCTGCCTGGCGGGCGCCAAGATGGCGGCGGCGTTGGCGGGCGGTGCGTGAGGCGCTGCCCGGCCCGGCCCGGCCCGGCCCGGCGGGATGTGCGAGACCTATTCCCGCTGGCTGCTACGGGTGTCGGTGGCGCAGGTCTGCCAGGCGCTCGGCTGGGACTCCGTGCAGCTCTCGGCCTGCGATCTCCTCACCGACGTGCTGCAGCGCTACCTGCAGGGGCTGGGCCGGGGCTGCCACCGCTACTGCGAGCTGTGTGAGTGCGGGACGGGGAGGGGGACGGGGAGGCCGCGGGGAGGGAGGGGGCTGTGTCAGAGCAAGGACGGGCCGAGGGAGCTCTGTGGGCTACGGCTGAGCCTCGGCCAGCCCGCCACGGGAGCAGCGCTGGGGGTGTGGGGTTGGGGCAGGAGCATGGTGGGGTTTTGGATTGGGGTAGGGCAGGAGCATGGGAGGGTTTGGGATTGGGGCAGGAGCACTGGGGGATTTGGGGTTGGGGCAGGAGCACGGGGGGGTTGGGAAAGGTAGGAGGGGGCAGGAGGGTTTGGGGTTGGGGCAGGAGCACTGGGGGGTTTGGGATTGGGTCAGGGCAGGAGGATATGGGATGGTGGGATTTGAGCAGGTCAGGAGGGCATGGGAAGGTGGGATTTAGGCAGGGCAGGAGGATATGGGATGGTGGGATTTGTGTAGGACCGGAGGGTATGGGATGGTGGGATTTGGGAAGACAAGAGAGTAAGGGAAGGTGGGCTTTGGGCAGGACAGAAAGATGTGGGATGGTGGGGTATGGTCAGGGCAGGAGGGTACAGGAAGGTGGGATTTGGGCAGAGCAGGAGGTTTTGAGGTGGTGGGATTTGGCCAGGGTAGGAGGGAATGGGGAAGTGGGATCTGGGCAGTCCTGGGACCCATGGGGAGGAGGTCTGTGGGGGAAGGCCATGGGGTATCAGTGTGGAGGTGTGCGTTGGGCAGCTGTGGGGTGGGAGCCTGTCAGGCAGTGCCAGGGGCTGGGGGTGCTTGGCAGGGGAAGGTCAGAGAGGTGTGGGCTGTGGGGAGTTCAGGAGGGCACAGGGAGGTGGGATTTGGGCAGGTCTGTAGGGAGAGGCCATAGGGAAGTGATCTGTGACAGGGAGGTGTGGGCATGCGGGCATCAGGCTGTGGGGCAGTGCAGGAATAGTTGGAGAAATAAGGCTGTGGGGCTGTGTAGGGTGATGGGCTGTGGGTCAGCAAGTGTGAGGTGTGGGGGAGACCTGCCTGTGGGCCAGTGCTGGGACCCATGGGGAAGACAAAGGGGTGCTGGGCTGTGGAGCAGGACAGAAGACTGAGAGGATGTGGGTTAAGCCATGGGGAAGCTGGTATAAAGGGTCCCTGCTGCCAGACAGGGCTGTGGGGCAGTGGATATGGGCATGGGCAAGGAGTTGGAATCGTGGGGCTGGAGTTGAAGGAAACAAAGCTCTGTGGCAGTAGGTCTGGAGCCTGGGGACATAGGACTGCTGCTCCTCTGTCCCTGGCTACAGCATGCAGGGTGTTAGGGTGCAGTGTGCAGGAGGGGGAGATAGGACTTTTGTTCCTAGTGTTGGACCTGTAATGTTCTGGATATAGGGGTGAGAAAGGGCAGCCAGCCCCCTTGCCGTGTGGGATATGTGCATGGGAGGACATGGTGCTGCCTCTGAGGTGTCCTGGCTCATCTTTGGGCCAAGATCTGTGTCCTGGGGGCAATGCTGAGGAGGGTGTGGGGACCCACTGCAGGTGGGGATGTGTGTGGGGTTCATGGTTCTGGCACAAGGGGAAGTGCTGAGGCTGGAAAGTGAAAGGTTTGGATTCCCTCCTCCATGGGAAAGGAGAGGTGTGACTGGAAGCATTATTGGTGGGGCAGGAGTGCTCTGGGTTGGGAATATGTGTGTAAGGGGATGGTGGTTTGTGGGGCTGGAGATGTGCCTGTGCAAGGGGAGGCATGGAGCTTTAGAGCTGGGGAGGCACAGATACTGTGCTGTGTGGGGTCAGGGGTCATGGAGCTGTCGTGCCTGATGTCAGGAATGCACATGTATGGAGGTGGGCAGGGATTGACAGGTACCAGGGAAGCATGAGGCCGGTTACCTGAGGTTGGGGATGTGTGTGAACAGCGGGGAAATGATGGTACTGTGGGGCTGGGAACATGTGGAATATGGGGAACGTGTGAAGGCAGGGAGACACTAGAGTGGTTTGGGGGAAAAGGAGTTTTAATGCACAGGATGTGGGAATGTGACAGGGCAACACATGGGAGGTGTGGAGTGTGTGTGTGCAGAAGGGGAGGGATGGGGATGGGGATAATTTAGTGCATGTGACATGTGCTGTGAGTGTCCTTCTGTGGATTCAATGGAAGATGTTTGGTTGGATATGTGGCGAACTGGATTTAGCCTATGCTGTCATTGAGGTGGTAGAGAAAGAGCTGGAAGTGATGGTGGGGGGCAGGATGCCCAAGGCCTCACTGGATTTGGGGTGAAAGCATGGAAAGGATGAGTTTACACCCAGTGTGAGAAGAGAAAGAAGAGGGGTCTGGATGTCAGTGCAAGGACTGCTGGCTGGGCCACACAGGGTTGTGGAGTGTGTGTGGAAACATTCACACACATTCACACAGATGGGAAAGGGGCAGTGAGTACTGCTGAGTCTGGGAGTGCAACAGAGGATGCAGTCGTGTGTCAGCTGGGGTTTTCTGTCCTTGCAGAGCCTGCAGTGGAGGTGCTGAGGGGGTTGGATGTCCTGCTGGTACCTGCAGAACGTGGGTTGGGGGAGGATGGGTTGTCCAGTTGCTTGCTGGGTCAGTACTGCTGCCAGTGGGATTGAGAGAGTGGTAGGGATCTGCTGGGTGTGGGAATGTCAGGAAGGAGGGGTACTGGTGGGTCAGGGAGTGGGTGTGGAGATGGCAGTCTGTGGGGAGAGGGATGCTGTCAGGGTCACTGCCAGGTCTGAACACAGGGAATGTTGTGAATGAGGAGCAAGGCTCAGGCTGATAGTGTAGTTGGAGGGTCATGAGTCTGCATGTGGAGGCCTCTGTTACACTGTGTGTGGGGCAGGGAGGTGTAACGTGGCAGTGATGTGTGTGCAGAGATGAGCTGCCAGAGCTCCTGCTGGATCTGTAAGTACTGAGGGAGAGGTGAGAGGGGATCCCCATAGTGGAGGGACTGGGTGAACAAGGGTGCCCTGGAGAGGTGGGGCTGCTTGTGCCTCCTGTGTCCAGAGGGACATGTTCCCCCTTCCTTTGGCATGCTGAGGAGCTGTGGGGTTGTTGCTGGGGCTGCTGCTGCATGTCATGGTACTTGTGCGGGGGGAAGTTCTGGAGAGCCTCTGGGGCAGAAGCTGGAGCTGCTGCTGTTGGGTCTGGCAGCAGGGAAGGCATTTAGAGGAATCGGGGTTTGGATAATCAGGATTTGGGGGTGGATAATTGATTGCTCACCTCAAGTGCTGGGTGAGGAGAGGGTGACTCACTGATGGTGGATTTGGGGCTACCATAGCCATCACCAGTTCTGAGAATGTGCTGGGCACAGCTGGAGATTATGGGAAAGGTAACAGATAATGATGGCCCTGACATGCACCAGTGGGAAAGTTTGCCAGGACTTCTATCCCAGTTGTGGGTGCTGTGCTAATGAGGTGTCACCGCTGAAGATGAGAGGAGTATCAGAGGCATGTTGCTGTCAGCTCCTGCTGGATTGGATGCAGTCTCAAGATCAGAGGAACTGTGAGAACTGGATGTGTTGGCTTTCTCTGCAAGAGTGAGTTTGGAGAGTGTGTGGAGCCAGGCTTTGTCAGGAGAGGAGCAGCCTTGGCCTGAAGGTGCTGCTGCCTGTGGTCACATCCCTTGTCTGGAGCAGAAGTTCTCCCTGCAGCAGGGATCCCTGGTAAAGCAAAGTGATGAGCTGAATGTGCTTGGTACCTGGTCCTGCCTCTGCTTCAGCATTTCAGGAGTGATTGAGATCAGGTCTGATGCTGCCAGTGTAACCAGGCCTAGGAGCGACTCAGTAGCACTGCTGCAAACTGTTTGGATTTTTATTCTAGGTTGAATAGATTTCCTTGTACAAGTTTTCCACAAATTTGAGAGCAGGTTAGTCTGGAAATGATCCTGTACAATATTGACCCGTATCCCCCAGCAGCACAAATGCAGCTGCTGTACCTCTGAAGCTTGTATCTCAATCCAAACAGGAATGATCTGTAAAGTGAGTAAAGGAGACAACAGAAAGGTTTTGGGAGAATTGAGTTATGGGGTGAAAAAGGAGGTCACCTAGGCTTGGTCAGAGCTGTCCTTTGATAAGGTTAGTGCAATTGTTGGGGAAGAGCCTTGTGGAATAGATGAGCTGTTGGGCAGCAGTGCCCCCAAGCTCAGCTGCCTCTGCCACAGATGCTGCAGTGTTTCTAAGACTGGGAGGAAAAGATGAGGAGGTGGTGAAAATGCCTCTTTTTCCTTTTGGTGCTTAAGGATTGGAAGTGCATAGAGCTTGGTTATCCCTTCTTTGCTTTGGGTTTGCTCACTGAAAGTGGGGAAAGGCATTTTTTGCCCCTCTGTGAATAGAAAAAAGTACCACAAGTATTACAGTCTTTTTGTTTGGTGCTTTTTTGTTCTTTTTTATTTTTTCTTGGAAGAGGAGGAGAAGGGGAATATGCTGTTTTCATGCTAGTGATGTGGTATTTTTTGTATTACCTCTCTTAAAATGATCCCAGTATTTCTTGCTTTATAAAGGTTTGTAAAAAGACAGCTTAATACTCTGTTGTCATCTCCCTGCTTTTTCAGAATTGTTCCCTTTTGCTCCTAAAATAAGTTACTGTGCAAGCCCAGCTCTGGATGAATGAGTTGAATTTTGCCATGGTTTTGCATAAGTCAAATTAATTAAATTCCAATTGTAGCATCTTTATTGTCAGTGTGTTATCTCAGAGTCAAACCAGTGGGGTTTGAGTTAGCAAGGTTGTCAGCTGAGGGACATAATCTTTGTGTTCCAAATTGAATGGATTTACTCTGACGTAGTTGAGACACTGTGGTATCGCTCTGTAAAGCATGTCATCGCTGCTCACGTGTTTTCTCAGTTGCAGAAGAAAATGATGGCTCTCCCAGCTGTGTTAGATCTTTGTTCCAGCTGTTACATCCCATTAGGAGAGCTACATTCAAGATTTTCATTACTTTTCTGCTGTTGTTTCTTTGCATTTGCAGTAGCTGTAGTTGATGGCAGCTTCTGTAGCTGCAAAAGGAAGGCAAAAGGATTTGCAAAGCGGGTTTGAGATGTGTTTGATGCTGTGAAATGCTTCTGAATACTCTGTCGGGGGTGGAGGAAAGGGTGAACTTACAGTGAGAAAATCAGGGTTTTCCTACTGAAGTACACCATATTATGCTGCTCAAATTTGTGGAAAGCTTGTAAGAGAAAGCCTATTCAATATGCTGTATGCTTCACACATGTTTTTTATCCTAAAATTTAAATAAAATATCTGAACACCAGTGCTGGAGTATGTAATTAAGGTATTGAGCTACAGAACAAAGTGGCACGGTGTGGTTTCTGAGAGCAGAGTTCTGCATTGTTTGTTTTAAGAAGAGGTGAAAAGGGAAAAGTTCCCTGTTATGGGCCATTTGGTCTTGCTCTCACATTCCACGTGGTTTGATAGAGGTGGTGGCAGAGCTGGTGCTTCGGGTTGTCTCCTGGATTTTGTTTTCTGTGTTGGGGTTTTTTTATGCTGGGGAGCTGTCCAGTGAAGACAGACCAGTATCTGCTTTGCTTGCTATGAATTAACTAATGCAGCCTGGCAGGGAGGTAGTGCTTTATAGGCATGCAGAACATGTGGAGTTTTACCTCTCAACACATCCAGTGAGGGAGTTCAGTTTCCAGTGTATTTTGTGGGTGGTGCTGTCCATGAGGGTGATGAGGAGGGGAGTTGTAGTTTATGCCCCCAAAGCCTGATTTTTCTGTTACACTGCTCTATAAACCAGTCAGATAGAAGCTACTTAACTTCACTGAGGGCACCTGGGCATATTTCAGCAGGACAGATTTAGAGTATCTGCTGCTAAAACTAGAAGTGCAATAACTGGATAATTAACTTTTTTTGAATCTAGAATTGGGTTTTCCAATACTGTTTCCTTTAATTTTCAGTGTTGAGCATATGATTGGATATATCATGATTTTTTTTTTTTGCATTTTCTGCTGAAATTTGCTTACAGTGAGGAAAAAAAGTTTGAAAGTTGGTCTTTGCCTCCTTATTGTTTGACTGGTTTTTTGAAGAAGATTATATGTAATCATAGAATCACAGAATATCTCAAGTTAGAAGAGACCCATAAGGATCAGTGAGTCCAACTCCCTGCTCCTTGCAGAACTAAATACTAATTATATAGACATATATACATAATAGAAATAATATTAATTTATTGAAATTAATCTTAATAATGCAACTGTGCATTTCTATTTAAAGGCATGTCGTGATCTGGTGAGCACAACATTATAACTGAAGGGAAAATACAGATCTTGCAAAATGTTTTGCCAGGATAGAAGTGGCTCCAAATGTGGTCAAATGTCACTGCATCTGTAAAGGAAAACTTACTTACAGCAAATTTTGTGGGAGAATGCAAACAGCAGACCAATGTTTTCATTGGGAATTACCACAGAGGAGAGAACTGACGTGGCAATGGCCAAATTTTTGTTTCTTTCTAATTAAATGTCAAATTTACCTCATATGTTTTTTCATTTGTCCTTTATTTTCTGTATAGTTATTTCACTCTTACCGCTGCACAATAATGATCTCTATCAGAGTGTTAGATTTTGATGATCAGTTTAAAAGTGCTGATTCCCTCTGCTGGTGCTGAATGACTTTGTAATGAGTATCTATCCCAGGCCCATAACATTTGTTATAAAAACTGTACTTCTTTATGTCCTAATAGCCTTAAATGTTGGTATTTTTTAGGCTAATTAACTTCTTATTGGCCACTGATAAAGAAGGTCAACATGATTTTTTGCTTGACATTAATGAGGTTACTGGGAGAAGGAGCAGACTCTGAGCAGCAGTAGCAGGAAGGTGCTTTTGCCTGACTGATAACTACATTAATAGGAACATTTTTTCCCACTTAAGTGCACTCAAGTAAGGCATCTATACTTATTAAATAACCCAGTGTGTATACTCCTGGCTGGTTTTGTGTTTGCTGGATGGAAGCAATGTGTTGTCTTCCTGAAACAGTTATCCTGGAGTAACTGCTTGGTGTAGATACCTGTATAGTTAATGTGTGGCAGGGTTGTGTGATGTGCTGGAGCACAAGGAATCTGTGATAGAGCCTGTAATTAAAATGCCAAGGAGCTATACCTAATAATTTGCTGGTTAAAATAAAATTTTTAAAAATCTCTTTTATAACAGCCATGAGGGGGAATGCTGAGCTATTTATAATCCGTGTACATGTTGCATGGGTGGTGACTCATTAATTTTTCTCAGAATATTTATTACAGAACTATAGTTGCTTCCTTTAAGAAACCTGGCATGAAACTGAAAGCTCTTCTGTTCTGTGCTTACTCGCTTGTTAAATTTTCACTGATTCATATGAACTCTGGGCCAGGAAGGAGGAGGTGATGGGGGTGAGTTTGACAAAAGGAAATCAGCTATGCCTGAGACTGAGTTTAAGGAAAGTAAGATAGTTCCCTAACCACCTCCTGACCCACTGCAGTGCCTTTGGATGATGTGACCACTGGCCAGCTTGTTTGGTGAAGGAGTTCTCGTGACTTTTGCAAAAATAACTAAATTTTAGTAGCTTCTAAAAATTCCTTTCCCCCTTAACCCAAAACCTTTCTTGAAGGAGAGTTCAGTGCACTACCCTTGTTCTGTTTGATTTGGTTTTCCTTGTGGACAGGTAGGTCCATCTGCAGGTGATGGTGAGCAGCAGGTTGAGGGCTGGATGACTTTCCTCCCAAATACTCAGTTCTGCCTGGATTCTCTTTGCCTGTTGCTTCTGTGCTGTTCTTCTTTGGGATCCGTTTCCGTGTGCAGATCCCTCCTCACCTGGTGTTCTCAGGGAAGCTGAGAGTTTTGGAACTGCAGGGGCATTCCCACTGCTCTCTGGTGAGCTGTTTTGAGACCCAATTGTCTTAATTTAGCTCTGCTGTGGCCACAGCTCTGCCAGTTGCAGAGCACAGTTCCCATTCAGAGAGATAGAACAGCTTGAAAACTTGTGAGAGGGGTATTTTCTTAGTTCACTGTTCGCAGGGGAAGGAAGAGAGTTGTACCTTGCTGGATGAGCTCTTTCCATGTCCTTCCATCTCTTCCCAGTCCTGGATAACAGACAGTATTTAAAGTGTTGTGGTTTAAGTAACAGCAAGAGAGTGGAAACCAAAGCTCTGAGGCTGTTTGTGATCTGGCACTGACTTGCTGTGTGACATTGGATTAATTATTTCACCGGGAGGCTTTAACATCTGAATTTTTAAACAGGGGATAGCACAGATATTTGAAGAATATTGAGATAAGTTCAGTATGCACACATTCAATTTTTTTTTTGCGCTATTTAATTACAGAAAAAAGCTTCAGATTGAATGAAACACCGGGAGAGAGTATGTTAACATGTTTGTCAGCATTCCCTTTTATGTGTCTGGCTTCTGCTATTTTAGTGAATTTTTTTTTTTTTTTGTTACATCTGAGAGAGAAGAGAAATGCTAAACTCTTCAAATAGAAGTGTAAAGCATTTATCTGATGTATCACCTGGAATTACATTTAATGCATTTTTGTGCTGTGTATATTTCCAGTTGATAACTGGTTTGATTTTAAATACAGATATGGAGACAGACCTGAAACTTTTTTTGAATGCTTTTATCACTGAGGGCACCCTGTCTTGGAAAGAAGGGTTAACTGCTCCACCTTTTCATCCCTCTGACAGTTACAGGTTTCAACTTTTTTTTTTTTAGCTTTTAATCACTCTCACGACTTGACATTGTCTCTTTGGAGGCGAATGTAAAAGCTGTAGGAAAACTGAATCTTCTTCAGGGTTTTTTTGGTCACCTTTTGAACCCACTTTCTAAGACACATAATTGTTTCTTGATATGGTGGTTAAATATTTCCATGCTTCAGCTACAGTTAGTAGTTTCTTCTCTGCCATGTGTTCTTAAAAAGAAGCCCTTCATAGCATTTATCAGTTGTTAGTCATGTCAGTACCCTTTTTTGGAGGTTAAAAAGATCACATGCAGGTCTAGGAAAAAACCTTTGAAAAGGTTTCCCCAAGTTTTTCTCTTTACCTGTTTGTCAAACTTGTATCTGTTAAGTCTTGGTACCTTTAAAATGGTGCAGTAAGTTTGTAGGAATCTGTGTAGCCTGAAGAGCAACTAAAAGTGACCACACAAAATTTCTTCCCTGTGTCAATTACATAAATTTAATTTTTTAAGGATAAAACACTCTTCTGCCTGCCTAATGCCTATAGGGATCTCATAACTACTACAGAGGGGTGATATCCTCCTGTCATTGTGAGTATGCAAGTCTCCACGTTTCTCTGCAGAAGAAACTGTTGTTGCATTTGTAACAAATACTACACAAACACAAACTCCGGGATGATTCTGGTTGTGCAGAATTCACATTCTAAATACAGACGAGTAAGAACAGGGATAACTCGGTCTGATCTCCCTTTTAGCTGTGGAAAGAATTAAAACCCAAGCAACTTGCCCAGAGTCAGACAAGAGACCAGTGTTGAAGAGCTGAGAATCAAACCCATAATCTGAGTATTATCCTTATCTTCACCACAAGACTAAGGAGAGAAATTCTAGAACGAAATTCTTATTCTCTAAATGTACCTGCAGGCGTGAGTTGGCTGGGGGTTTGAATTCATCCAGTGATGTGAGAACCAGCCTGCTCCGGCTTCAAGATAAACCAACACGAGATTAGGTTAAAGGACAAACAAAAGAGCATCCCCCCCATTCTCCAAAGCTGGGGCTCCACAATAGCGATTGTGTTCCTTCAATAAGCACAGCCTGCTTTTCCATAATTACTTTTTAAAGTAAATCACAGCTTATCATCATGTAGGGATGTAATATCTTCATAAGCCAACTCTACAGAATTGTAATCATTCAGTATCATTTCATTGAATTAAAAATCATATTTGGGGTTTAAGGCATTTTTTTGTGTGTGTTATTGTTATCATGTAAAGTTAGGGTAAGACTTGAAGCAGTGCCTTGGCTGCCAAAGCAAAAGGTGTTCAATTCTCACTGAGGAGGCCTTCATAGGGATGTTCCTCTCTCAGGTCAGGGAAACAGGTACTTGGAGGATTTCTGCACTGCATAATTTAAATCTTTCAGCAAAATTACTTATGCATCCTCTTTTGGGCTGTTTTCTTGGAGATCATATTAAATAAAGATCACAACTGCCTAGCCAGTAAGTCTTCACTGTGCTTTTTATAAAGAAAATAAGATTTCTGTTGTGAAATCCAACTTAAGTTGCCCTCCAGGAAATCAATCCTTGAAGTTTAATATATAATACTCTCTCCTCATGAGACTACTACTTAATAATCCCCTCTTTTATCCAGGAGGTATATCTAACAAGTAGGTGAAGTGGCTCATAGTTTTAAGAAACCAGTAGATTTCATCAGGTGCAAAGATACTGTGTGAAGTATCCTTGTTATCAAGAGATACACAAGACACCTGGTTTTTTTGGCGCTCTGTAAACTACAGTCAGTTCAACAAAATGAAATTGTTGTTTTTCTGGGTTGAAAAATGACATTTGATCTGTTCCATACTGGTAAAGGGCATTTTCTGCATATTAAGGGCTTGTTTCGTTCATTTGAATTTACATTAAGAAATTGAAAAGTGGTGTTGCATGATGTTAATTGACTGTTGCCAGGTAAAGTTTGTTGCTACTGCCTCTTTTTTTGCTTGATTTTCTTCCTGAGGTGCAGTTCTTTGATGGTATGATTTGAAACCATATGAGTCAAAACAAAACATTTTTGAAAGTAAACGTGGTAGAACTGTTGGGCAGGAATTTATCTCCCTTACTGGTGAGATGTGGGACCGTAATCTCTAAGCACAGATCAATTTTTTTAACCTGGATTCTTGCAGAAATATTGTTCTTCTGTTGTTTTTTTTGTTCTAGATGGCCGCACAGATCCAATTTTGGATGACGTAGGTGATGCCTTCAAGCTTATGGGGGTTAACCTGCACGAGCTGGAAGATTACATACACAATATTGAACCTGTCACTTTTGCACATCAAATCCCTTCGTTTCCCGTCAGCAAGAACAATGTCCTGCAATTTCCCCAGCCTGGAAGTAAGGATGCAGAGGAGAGGAAGGAATACATCCCTGATTACCTGCCACCTATTGTCTCCTCTCAAGAAGGTGCGAAATTGATCCTTTGCTTTAAGTTTCAGTCCCTGTGTTGACATGTTTCTGTGCATCCTTGAGCAGCTGGAGGTGGTGCAAAACAGGTGGCAGTGCTGTGGCGAGTTTGTTTCCCACTCTTTTACTTTCCTTCAGGTTTGACTTGTGTCAAAAGTTCATGGTGTTAATACGTTTCAGTATGTTTCAATAATGTATTTAACTTTTTAAGTTTTCAGGTAATAGAAATGAATAATTCAGATAATAGAAATGAATTCTTTACCTTTTCCGTGTCAGCCTCCCTCTTATATGCACTGCAAGAGCTTCTGTAGTCTGGTAAAGGCAGAAGGAAGGCTGGTGAGACTGGCAGAGCATTCTTCTTCCTTGGAACAAATGTCACCAAAAAAAACCCAAAGCAAACAAACAGAAAGAGCTCTTTTTCTGATTTACTTCTGTATTTAAAGCTGAATTTATTTTAGAGTTGTTTAGAAGCACTGTAGTTGCTCTTAATTCTCTTTGCTAACTGATTAGGGTTTCATCATCACTGCTCCTTTCCTTTCCTGTCCCACGGAAGCAGGGCTTGAGGCAACAGTGAAACTAACCATACAAATGCTATGAGTTGAAATTAGCCTGAGAATTTTAACCGTGGCAGTGGAAAAAGCAAAACAGTTTTCTCTATTTTTCAGCTACGTGAGACTTGATTGCTAATAAGATAAACCTTTAAGAAATATGACCTAGTCTAACTTTTCCTTTGAACAGTGAACAGCACACAACTGTACTTTGTGTGGAAATAAATAGATGTAAGCTTGTGGATTTGTTATAAAAATCCCCAACAGAACCTTATTTTCCAAAAGAGTGTAATGAACAGGTGCAATCCTCACAAGAAACTTAATTTATAATTTTGTGGGGACGGAATGAATATCACGCTCCATTACGCATATTGCTCTTTTTTAAGAACTAAAGTTTCAGAGTCTGGATGTTGAACTAAGTGTAAAAACAGCCTAATGTAAAGATGAACATAAATGACATCACCTTACTGGGTAAGGAAATCCACTGCTGTACTGCTACAAGTGTCACATGGGGCAGCATTCCAGGGGTTTATCAAGCTGTAGGAAGTATATGTTCAGGCTTTCATACATCATGTTCAGCTAGATGGATGCTGTGTAACTGGGGTGTAAAGGGCTGTCAGGTACAGTGGGTTTAATGAACAAATGCGCTCATTCTGGTAACAAGGTGAGGACTTACTCATGCTGGTAAGTATTTCTAAGGCTCTGTAGACCTTACTTTTCTGTTTCCTTTAGTTGTATTTTATAGATCAATAGCATTTCAGTGTCTCTTGCTTTAATACAACCCAAGAAGTGAAACTGCTGTTCAAAACACAACTGTTTTCTTAAATTGGTAAGAAGATCCTAAACTCCTAACCTTTGTGAAGGTTGTCAAAAGGACTGTTTTTAAAATCTGACAGTGAACTCTCTTAAACCAGGAAGAGGCAAACAAAATGTAAATATCATATTTGTAGACAACATTTATAAAAGAAGAATACAGAGAAAGAAGACCTTGAGAAGTGAGTAGGGATTTTAACACCCTGTTCTGGCTTCTTCCTTCAGCCTGATTTTTCAGGAGGTAAACAAACACCATTATGTCAGAGAAATCCGGCATCTTTCAAGTGTAACAAGTTGCCCAGCAGTGTTCAGTTGGTTTTGGTTTGTTTTTTTTTAACTTGGAAAATCATACTTTCAAATATGCAAGAAAAGTCAAATCCAGCAAGGCTCAAAGCAGCTGCAGAGAAATATCTGAACATGGGGAGGGAGAGAGGAGTGTTCCAGACTTAGCCTGGGAATACTCGACATACAAAGAGAGGCTAAAAATTGAAATGGGGACAGTTGTGCTTTTTTTTAACTTTGTCTTTTTTTTTTTTTTATATGTAACTTTTTTTACTCTTTCTCTTGCAAGTTAGATCCAGGACTTAGATTTTAGCAGTCCTTATAAATAATGTATGAATCCTTTTAACACCTGAAGCAAGAAGATATTATTTCCAAAGTTGGATGAGAACCAGGAAAACTTCTGATGCCTAAGGGTAGTGTATCAGAGGACCTATAGACACAACTTCAAAAAATGAATACAATATTTTTTTTAATGGAAATTTAAAGCAAACATTAAATACAATTGCTGAATGCAGATTTATTATGGCTGATTTAAAATACTTACGGTTGAGGACATTTTAATTTTTGAATTAAGTGTTTTCTGAAAATGGTGTTTGTATTTTGTGCCCTATGGTTTGTTTCTGAAAGGGATGAGGTGGATCAAGAAATTCTGTTTTATATGTTTTGTTCTATGTTACTCCAAGGAAAATCTGGGGGGAAAACTTACTTTTGCAGATTGAAGGAATGCATTGTAAAAATACTGAAGAATTGCAACAGCTGTTTAAATACTTTGCAATGCTTTATAGAGTAGAAAAAAGTCATGCTGCTGCTCAGGTTGTGCAGTCCATAATATCTGAGTTGCTTTGAGTAGGCAATAATTAGCAATGAAGGAAGGCTGTGCACATTAGGGTGTGTAATGTAAATCTTTCAGGCACTTCGAGGGGTTGGTTGTCAGGAATACTTGGTATGTCCCCTTTTGTAACAAAGCCTAGAACTCAGCTCATGTTATGGATACTTATTTACTGATAGGATTCAGAAATTACTGGTGCTTATACATTTTAGCAATAATGTAACTATGACTTTAGTAAAAAAACACTTTATATATTGTTAATATAAAAACCAAACCAAAGCAATGTTCAATCTGCACCATGACCAGTAGGTGTTGCTACCCTCCTTCCCAAAAGTCCTTTAGCTCTGCATGTGTAACCAACTTCTTATTTCCACTTACTCTAGTACTGGTGGTGGTTCAGAGTATTCAGAGCCTGCCCAGCAGCTCGAGCAATGTCTTAGTTATCTTTGCCAAAGAATCCATAAGACCAAAAAAGTCCTTCCAGCCTGAGAGGAGCCGTTTCCGTAATACGTGCTCAGTAGTGAGAAATGCTGAAAGAGCTCCAAGTTATTCCTGAAGTTGTGGGGGAAAGGGAGGAAGGCAAATAAGTTTTCAAGATCCGTAATTTGTGTCAGTCAGAAGTTCAGTTCAGTGGTGCAAGTTTTGTTCCAAGAAGGCAGAAAATGTTTTCTTGCCTTAAGTGTGGAGTGCGAGCACTAACCAAATGCTTGCACTGTGAGGATCTGCATATATAATTCTATATATTATAAAACAATCTGACTCAGTATTGCCATGGAAAATGTTGGGTTTTGAGCAGTATTTTTACAAAGGACACTGAAGGGATAATTTTATGCCAATGTATCATGATGTGCGCTGTCTGCCTATTTTTAATTAGTCTCTTTTTGTTTTTTGAGTTAGTTTAGCACTGTTGTCACTAAAATGTCATGGTAAAGTTGTAAGACAGATTAAAAAAGGAGAAAAAAATAAATTAGTTGCAAAACATGATGGTCATGCTTTATTTCTTGTGCTTTAATGCAAGAGAACATACATTTTGCAATAATAAATCAACTCCATAGAATTTGTTGATTGCATTTGAAGCAAAACAGTACGTGCTGAAACTAGGCCAGCTGAGAAAGCCCAGATACTTTTCCACAGCTAATAATAATCACTATTACATTTTGTAATAATGTTAAGAGCCCTGAGTCTTGATGCTTTAAGAATGTGTCATTCTCCATGATTAAAACAAAGAAAGGTGAGGTGTGAAACCTACATATGCCATGGTGACTTTATTTTTAAGCTTCCTGGAATGAACCTGCACATTCTACCTCTTGTTATTACCTCATTTTAAATAATAATAATGATTTTGATTTTTTTTTAAACAACACTTTGTGTCAACTGCTCTCTTTTTCTGGCTTTTTAAAGTCACAGGCAGCCCACCTCTGCTTTTCTGACTGGAAGACTGAAGAAAACATGCTTGTTATGTGTGTGCAATACTGATCATAGTCTGTGGTATTTGCATTAGAGCCTCGTTCCTCTCTTACACTGTAGTTGTGCTGAGGCACATTAGCAGGTTATGAGGGAGAAGACATGGGAGTCTCTTCCCATTAGTTTAGATATTTTGTGGGGAAAGGGGTAGCTTTTAGGGAAAGAAACTTCCTCCTCTGTTCTAGCTTCATTTATTTTTGTCCTCAGGTTCTCACCCTTCTGCTCTTACTTCCTAGAGGTTCAGCTCTTGTCCTTTAAAGATGGTCTGGAAACAAATGTCATTTTACCAGGCATTAAATTTTGTTGTCTTTCATCCCCGGTAGTATGGGCTCAAGCACTGGCGTTGTATTTCTGATCATTGAATCAGGACAAGTTCTTGGCACGGTTTACAAATTCAGATTTATTTGTAGCCTTTTCTGTCAGAGCATTTTATTTCCCTGTCAGATCAAAGCATAAAATTGCTGATCTTCTTACAGCCCTGCCTTTTCCCGTCTTTGCTGTTGCTGTGATGTTAGGACCTGTTACCTACCAAAACCTGATGCTTCCAGCCACCTGGAAGCGTGGAAACCCAGCTGTCAAATTACACATCATCTCAGCACATCTCTAGTTTTTTCATGCAATAATAGCTGCTGAAAATCACATTGGAATTGTTGAGAATTGGGAGTGATGGTGAAGTAAGGTGATCATCAAAAGGTCGTATTTCTGTGTCTAGGTTCTACTGGTGCTAGAATTGTATAAAGCATTAAGCATCAGGGTGACATAAAGCATTAGTGTCAAGCTCCAGTGGCAGATAGATGAGATTTTAAAATTGCCACTGCCCCCTCAGTCTAGCAGTGTTTTCTGTGGCCGTGATCCAGAACTGAATGTAGCAAGTCTTGGATCTCAGACCAGCATCATTTCAATCTCTGATTTCCTGAAGGGTTTAACAAAGCCAATCCCTCTTTGTAAATCTGTGTGTGATGGGCTTTAAAAGGGATCCTGGCATATCCACTTTGCCATTTTGGTAACTCAGGTCTCGCTGTTGTCATTTTTAAGCCTGTCTGCCTTTTCCCAGATCTAGTTTAACCCCACAGACCAACTCTTCCTCATTCTAGCAGCTGCACCGGTGGTTTAAAAGCAACAATGATCTTTTCAACAGAGCTTTTCCAGTATACTTGGTTAGGAAACCACCACTCCTCAACAAACAGGTGCTGTGTTTGTTGAGGACTCCACCAGTTTGAAGAGTTAAAGCCCTGCCAGACTGTTTGAAGAGTTAAACTGTCTGCTCACCGTGCCTGGTTGCTGATATTCACAGGCATCCTTTGGCTGTCTGTGCAGTGTGCTCAGGGTTAGACTCTGATTGCTTTTGTGAGAATGAGCCTCCACATCTGCAGCAGCCCAGCAAGGAAGAAGCAACAGGAGAAAGAGACAAAATGAGAAAAGCAGCCAAGCTTGAGATGCAGCCAGAAGAAAGGCATTGGGAAAGAGCCAATAGGAGAGGCAGGTTTCAAAGAAAAAAGGAAAATAGGAGACAGGAACAAAAAAAAGTGCACAGAAAATGTGCCTGGTTTAAATCTTGCCATTAGACAGAAAAATAACTTTTCTCGAAGGCGTGCTGATAAAGCTGTAATTGGGAAGACAACTGTATCTTTACCTTTTCTGAAGAAGTTGTATCATAATCAAAGCCATAATTTCCAGTGAAATCCTGCAAGAAAGGATTTAATGAGGAAGTTTTCTTTTTTTAAAAAAAGCTTAAAATGGGAAGTTAAATAGACTTTCACTGAAGGGCTTCATTTAATTTGCAGCACTTGGGAAAAGAAAATAATCAATGTAATAAGTGCCATAGTAAAACTTTATCCATGGCAGAAACCAAATCACATAGCTGGGATTCAGAGACTGTGGAGACAGAGTAGACACTATTTTATATTCTGTGGGAGACTAGTGCCTAACTTCTAATAATTCATGTCTTTGGGGAGAAAAAATCCTCAACTCTTTCTATTTTTTAAGAAACACAATCGCAGCTGAAAGGAGAGAATGGAGGAAATGGATTAAAAGTGTTTGTTTTGATATTTAGGAGAGGGCTTGTGATAGAGTTTCATGCTTTTGTTTATTGGGGTCATTTTAAGTGTTAATATCCTTTAAAATAAATAAACCAGCTGGAACCTGGCTGTACCTGAAGAAACAAATCAGAAAATAAGTTTCATAAAGATGCTGCCTCCATTTTTTTTACTAGTAATAGTGAGGAGTTTCTAAAACTAACTATAAAAATTCAGCATTGTGAAAATGTATTACTCTAGCTTCTTTAGCTATCTGGCTTTATTTGCTGCATATAGCAAATGAAATGAAGCTAACGTGACTTCAAGGGGATATCGTCGTTTTAAAACCTTCTCACAAAGATTTTTCTGGTTTTCAGACCTGTTTAGATAACTTACAAGTTGTTAGTGATTCATACGGACTCAAAAATAAAAACTGCAAAATGCAGAAGTTGACTGATAAAAGCCAGCCTTTTGCAGTAAATTATTTACATGGAATGGGAATGAAAGTCATGGATCCTTTCACTGCATTGTGATGTGCAAATTGCAATTTTGGTTAGAATAAAACCGGAGGAGAAAATGGGACTTTGTGATAAAAGGATTCTATTGTCTTGTGTATTTTGAACAGAAATGCTGTCATGATTTTAATTTCCTACTGATCCTTTTTCAGCAAAACTTTTGTCACTTGTCTTGACTCGTCACGTCAGATCAGTTTTTTCCCTTTTCTGACAATGTGTGACTTTGTTTAGCGCCTGCGTTGCTTCCTGCACTGTCTGCTGCTCCTGTGCTCGAGGATTTTATTTCAGCTGGATCATCAGACACCTTTATGCCTTTGAAAGCATAAGTTTCAAATTAGGTTATCGTCTGATAGCTGGGTGTTACTGTTCTCAGGCCTCTCAGACTTTCCCTGGCTGCCCTGAATATTTTTGGGGACTTGAGGGGAGGGAGTGGGAAATGGAAAGTCTGGCCACTGCTTAAAGCAGGATAGGAGAGAAGCACAACTGGCCTGTTTTAAGGGCTGACCTTGTAACTTTATTATTTTTCTGTGTTTTCTTCATGCTGGAGGCTTTCGTATTTTTGTTTAATCAAATGCTTTTATTTCTTTCCCTGACTTCTGCCAGCAAGGATGCTTTAACTTAATGAAGATGTTAGTGATTACTAACAATTCCTGGCACTTAAAAAACAAATAAAAATTATTTTAGCTACTGGGATCAAAGCCACAAATTTGATTGTTTCTTACCCCCCTGCACAGGAATTTGTGCCAAACTTCTAGAGAAATGTCTTATAAGCCAAGCAGTCTTTAATGTTGTACTGTATTTGAGAGGATTATTTGGGAAGGACATGGAAGTAGAACATGTTGGTTGAGATCTCATGCATGTGTCTTATTTTGAGACCTGTGGCCTTAAGTTTCTCCAGCAATGCCAGCATCCTTCTGCTGCTGGTTAGCAGGTGTGCCATTTACATGGGCATGGGAACGGTCCACACCTGGAATTCAGGAGTTGGCCCTCCAGGCAGTTCATCTGAATAATGCAACTGTCCAGAGAAGAGTTACTCACAGAGTAATTTTTTTTCAGTTAAACCCTTTTTGAAGTGTCTGAAACATTTCTTTCCTCCTGTGAAAAATACCCATGCTTGGAGCTATTTGGGAATAGATATTGCATGGTGTTTATGTGCACATTTTCAAGCGTAGCTGAGCCTAACCTTGATCTCAGCATCAGAACAAGCCGTTGTCTAGACAAAGATCATGGGTGGATTACGGGACCCCGTATCTCTCTCGCATTAATCAGGTGAATGACTCAATACAAGCTTCTGCAGACAAGTATGCGGTAGAGTCCAGGCATTCTGCCTTCTAATTTTTAAAATTATGACTAAGAAAGCTCATTTGAATTATTTGCTTTTTGCCACACACAGATAGGCACTATAACTTTACCATACAGCTCTTTACTACAGCGTCTTCTTAGAATGGTTAAGGTTGGAAGGGACCTTAGGGATCATCTTCTTCCAGTCTTCACGTTTGGTACATGTTCCTGCTTTCTCCAACTCTCAGCTAAAGGGAATATTAGCGAGTGGGTAAGTCATTAGGAAGGGATAACTTATTTTTGTGTGTAGGCAGTTCCACATCATTCTGCAAGACTCTGAGAAATGCAAAGTTGGATGGATAACAGAGTTCAAATGAGAAGGCATTTGGAGACATGACCCTCGTTCATGTAGCCAGACGCTTGGATAATTAAAGTTCAACTTTTTTTTTTGAATCTTTCATTTCTGTAATTGCGCTCATTAGGAACATAAATGGTTTTCTGATGACTTGACAAGACGGTATTTTTATGTATTTCTGTAGTTTGCATTCTGTTTCTTTGAACAGCTGTGTATGGCGTGACTGGGTAAAATGTAACCCTGCGTTCACGTTGTGTATAAATGTGCATTGTTTGGGTCGGTTAAGCAAAGCCTACCATAGCATACCTGTGTTTTTGAGGAGCAATGTCAAACTTGAGCAGGGCTGGATCTGGCTTGTACGTAGCCCAAGGCTGGAAAACAGTGGGTCTTCAGGTGGTAACAGAGTAAGTCACAAATTTCTCTGCCTTGGTTTGAGATTAATGTTTCAATCATGGTTATAAGCTATGACGCCACGGTGCCAGAGGTGGTTATTTTATATGGAGAGATAAACTGAAGTTCAGCTCTGCGTGTGTGTGTTTGAAACGGGTCGATAACAACTTAAATGGTCTTTATTCTGGCCAGTTTACAATCTGCAACATTATGCTTAATTTATTTTCTTTGGTGAACTTGTTTGCCCTCTGCATTCGCACTGTTGATGGATGTCTGTTGCTTTCCCATTCCAGGGAGTTGTGTTAAAGGAAGACTCTGTGTTTCATGTGTATTCCTACGGTTGGGATGGAGCATACTTTTCTTCAAACGTTATGAGCTCTTTTCCCTGAGGGGAGGAGGATGGTACTGATTCTGTGTGTCTGAGAGGTACAGCTTAACAGATTGGCCAAATAATCCATCCTGAACTGGAGAGTGAATAATTTTAATACCCCTTATCTCACATAGATTTTTGTGGATATCCATCTCAGCAAATGAACTTTGCATTTCTAAATATTTAGAGCAGCATGTTCGTTCAGGTACAGCATACTTGAATCTTAATATTCTCTGAGTTTCTCCATGTTTCTCCATGTTTCTGTGCATATGGGGCTTTGGTTCCAGGCTTATTTAAACAAATACTTTGCACTTGTGTGCGGACAACGCTAATTACGTCTGACAGTCACAACTGGGAATAGCATGGAGGAAATAATAGTTCTTGACCAATCGCTAAAACACAGGAAGTCCTGGTGCCATAGGAAGGGAGAGAAACTCACTTTTCATTTCCTTTCGAGTCCAGTGTGTTCAGATTAACTTTAAAGGGAGCTGAGGTACAGCTCTGAGGATTTAGGCTTCAATCGTGTGCTGCCTTCGTGTGGAGCCCGGCTCAGCAGGCAGTTCGGCACCAGCCAGGAGAGCTCTCACGGCTCAGCTGCTGGGGATCCTATTGCAAATTAAATATGAAACAAGGATGCGTTTGGTTTTGCATGGGAAACTTTTAACACGATCATTCAAGAGGCTTTGTCTGTGTTCTGAGTGCCTTAAATCATAATACAGCTGAAGGTGGTAGCTCATCTGTGATGTCTCAGAAATAACTCATTTTATTTGCTCTTTTAAAGAGAGTGGATGGATTTTTATCGTTCTTAAATGCAACAGTTTTTATTTTCTGTATTGCAAGCTTTACGTATTCAGAACAGCAAAACTGTTATTCAGTTACCTTTTCTTGGAGTGTGTGTAAAAATATTCTACAAAGAAATATTTTCAAAGTGTTCAAAACACGTGCATATATTCTTGGGTTTTTTTTAAGATAAAAGGTACAGTTAAAATCACATATCCTTGTTCAGGGAACTTGACTTGGGATATTTGCAGGATTGAGGTTTAAGAAGCTTTAGAATTAATTACAAGTGAAAATCTGTTTAGATTTTGGTGAGATTTAGCCATCTGCTTATCCTGTAGCATCAGACCTTAGCTTTTTTTTGCCAGTTTCCTTAAAACAGTGATATAAGATCACAGCGGTTTTGATAAGCTGAAAAAACAATGTTGAATTTTGTTGTCATGGTGTTGTTGTATGGCTCAAGTACACTTACAAACTACAGCATGTGAAGTGTTTATCACAATATTGCATATATTGACAGAATTTTTTTTTTTTAGGGCTCTTGGGGAAAGTAAACTTTGTGTGAGTTAAAAAGTGATAAGTATCTTAATGCTGATGTTGCAGGTAATGAACTTCCCTTAGATGAGCTGATTTTCTCAAAGTACAGCTCATGCATAGTATCTGTTTAAAATTTAAGGTGATTCAGGCTGAAACACTGACTTTCTTCAAAATTTCAGTGTAAACCTCAGTTTTACGAAGGGCCCTCCACTGGGGGAGTTTTTCCTTCACACAGATATTCCTTCTGACATGAGCTCACTGAGCTGAGCTCCTTGCAGGTATGTTTGGTCTGTCCCTGCTGAACTGAACTCTAATCATATCTCCTAGATTCCACACTGTAATGTCACACAGATGGGATGCCAGGGTACAGCTCTGGTCCTAAAAACTAGCCCTGCTGCCTGCTCAAAGGCAAAACGCTCCCACCGGTATGGGCAGCGAGGAACGTTAGATGATGCTGGAGGTTGAATTTAGCAGCATCAGTGATCCATCTGTCCTGTGTGTGGGATATGTGTCCTGTGCCCTGCCATGGCAGGCTAAGATTTTCCTGGGTCACAGGCTAAGCTAAGCAGACTTGCTGCAGGACTCCTAACAGGAGACATCCAAGGCAATCCAATGAAGCAGGAAAAAGTGTTGATTAGGAGGTGATATTTTCTAAGAAGCTCGGTCTGCTGTTGAGCCATATTGCAAATGAGATGAAAAATTAAGTCCTTGCCACTTGTGGTGATTAAAGCCTCGGTGGCTCACTTTTCAAGAGCAGCATGTTAACCCTGCTGGCATGGTTCCAGTTGGGTTATAGAGTTCTGCCAACCTAAATGCCCTGAGCAGTTTCAAATTCGTGGAGGAGAAGCCTCTGGGTGCTGTTCTGTGCCGCCGAGTAGTCGCCTCGTCCTCCCACCATGAGTGCTGCATTTCAGCAGCAACTGAAGTGATGCTGAGCTGAGAGCCGGTCCCATTCCCTGCAAGCACCCAGCAACCATAATTTTTTCTCTTTTGAGAGTAAATTCAGCAGTACATGGATGTTTGCTATGTTAGCATTAGACCTATATGTATGAATTATGGTAAATAAATACAGAGTTGTTACACTCTCAGGACAGGGAGTAGAGCCCATCCTGGTATCACATCTGTGTTTGCAGAGGAGAGAACCATGGTTGGTCCAAAGGTGCTGCCAACGCACTGAAGAAACTGAGACAAATAGAAATGTTGATTCTTTTTATTTAAACAGTTTTCTTCTTCTCCTGTGCATATGAGGGCTGCTTTTGTTCATAATGTAGAGAATAATTTCCATGTCATATTTTTAGCAGTTCAACATACAGAAAAGGTTGTGGACTTTTACATTGATTAAATGCAAAGAGCCAAGCAAAGGGACAACTGGTTATAAGCTGCTGTGAAAGGTGTGGGATGTGGGCGGGTGGTGCTGGCAGTGCCACCAGGGGAATGCATGTTGGGGTTAAATAACTTACAGTAGGATTTCTATAAAATTTCTTCTTTCTATTTCTATCGTTCTTATCAGCCCTGGTGGAATGGCCATGGCTCGTGCTGCTCTCAGACTCCAGTGTTACACATGTGCTTGTGCTGTGCAGTGGCTTTGGCCTTATCTAAATGGAAAACCCCTTCCAGCTTGAGAACAACTTAGCAACTTTTTAATATCAAAAAGAGCACATTATACACAACACATGTACAAGACTCAAAGGAACATGTATGCTGCCTAAAGTTTTTGGAGCTGGTGTGTGTGTGTGTGCTAATCTGCTGAGAGTTCATTGCTCCAAGCTTTTATCGGGAGCAAAGGGAGGCAGAGCTGAAGACTTCTGTGCACTGCCTCTCCATCTGAAAGAACCAGCTCCTTTTTCCTTAGTTCAAGGCAGTGCTCCCAGAAGTGTGTGTACATCGTTCCTATCAATGCAGTCACAGGACTCTGACTGTCTTTTTAAGTGAAAAATAAATGAAAATGTTTTCATTCCCTATTGTTGAGCAGCAGATGAGGTTTCTGCTAGTCTCATTGTCTTAGATCTGTTTCTCAGTGCAGCACATCTTTGCATTAAGCTGTTACTACCTTTTAATGTCATTTAGAAGAGATGAAATATATTGGTAGTATCTCGGGAGAAAGACTAGATGCTGGTTTTACGAGGAAAGGTTTAGCTGTGGATTAAACACCTGCTTGCTTCTGCTTGTCAGCTCAAACTCCTCAGAGCTACTGCAGCCTCTACACAGCCAGTTTTGCAGTTTGTTTGCTGCCTTAATTGGTGTAAGTTTTGCTTTCCCAGATGATCTTTTCTGAAAGGGCAGTGAGATGAGGGAACAAGCGAGCTCCAGAGGGAGAGATCCCAGCAATAAGTCATGTCCACTTAGTATCACATTAGCAGGGAGAGAACACACGAGTGATCAGGTAACACCTGAACACTATTCTTCAGAATCAGATGACTTTGTTTCCTTCCCTCCATTTAGTGTCCTAGCATCCCACAAAGGTTGGGGTTACTTTTTGAACAGCTGCATTAGTGCTATTCTTCTCTGAATAGTCGTTCATTTCTTTCTGTAGCATTAAAAAGGAGCTGAAACCTTGTCATTTTAATGAGCCAAAGCTTTGTTAAACCTGGAACCTCTCCTGGTCAGAGGTGGCATGGTACATGAACATGTTTAAGGCAACTCAATTTCTGTAAGAAACAGTGTGTGAGGAGAAGTCTTGCTTCCTCAAGGAAAGAGCTGGATTCCTAATTACAACAGAGTTGACAAAGAATGGCATTTGGCAAAAATCCAGAGCAATACTCAACCTTGTTGCCTCCTGCTGCAGAGTGAGACACCTGAGCTGTCCTGTCATCACACCTGCTGATGTAATGTAAGGGAAGTTAGAAATATAAGTGGAGATCTTAAAGATCTTAAAGATTTTTTTTTTCCTCCTACCTCTACTTGAAAGGATATTATTGCTATACCTATCAAGGATTTATATTTCCTTAGTGTTAGTTCTCTGTACTGAGTTATATCACATCTACCTTCACCATGCCGATGTAGTATCAAGGCTAAAACTGTTATTCTGCAAACCCAAATCATTTCTCTCCAGTTTTCATTTTGCCTTTTATGTACGTGTCATCTACAGCATTCATAGCAGAATATATGTTCTTTAAATAACAACAGCATAATCTGGTTGCATATGGCAAAGCAAATAATACAAAAGAAAGATCTAGACTTTCCCTGATCCAAATCCATATAGCATCTTATATTGTTATGTGGCTGTAAAATGCATTGTACAAAGGAAGTCT